>JAJOOS010006602.1:0-18852 GCA_029582725.1 Solanum chiquidenum
ACTTCTTCAAAGTTGACTTGCAGGACAAAATAGTAGAACTGTAAGTTAGATATATATTCTCCAAGAGTTCCACGGTTTCGATAGAATCAGTTTCAATTTGAAGATCAACAGTAGCATTATGATTGCTAGGGGAATGAAGTTCATTTGCATCCAAAACTAGAATTTGAAAGGTGCAATGTTTTATACTCTAGCACTATATAGCTGTTTTGATTTGTTGTAATTGGAAGGTATGATATGTAGCTCCAAAATGTGTTGAATATTGTTTATTTTAAAATATTACATTAACTTTGATTTTTTCTAATATATTACGATTTATAAAATTTCTTTTATATAAAGGATAGAGATGTGTGTAGGGTGGATCGAATATCACCTTTATAAATAAATTCAAACAAAGTCATATACAAATTTTATTGTATAAATTCGAACTACTTACTAAAATTTAGCTTTAAATCAGTTGTTTGAATTTTAACTTGCCTCTTTTATTTAGAATGGTTAAGCATAAATTATGTCATGATGTTATTTGATTATATCCTTTTTCATGGCATTTCACTACAAAAAAAAATACTTGAATCCTTGAGGTTTTATAATAGAGGTCAACTCGACCCCACAAATTACATCAAATTACGGGGGTTTAATTAACCCCTATAATTTTAGTAAAATTTGCGGAGTTATCCGTCACAATTCTAAAAAATAAAATTTTACAATATCACAACACTACTTTTATGTCCATTTTAATCCCCAAATAAGAAAAAAGTTCAATTCTATGCAACAGTTTAGCTTGGTAACCAAAAGCATTCAATTGATACTTGAGGAACTTTTTTAAACCATCAACCTAAAAGGAGGACCATATTTTTGAAGTAACTTCATCAGTTTTTCTCAATAGAGCATCATGGATATCCACGGAAGAGTTGAGGCACTTCTCCAAAAAAAAAAAAAAAAACTAGTTGCAAAAAAGAAACATAATAAATATCCATCACACTAACTTTTCTTCCAAATGACTTCTACAAAAGCACTTTCAAAAAATTGGTCCAGGAACATAGTGACTGACCAAATGGACAATTGTTTGGCGATACCAGTTGCACAACGAGTTCAAAATAAGTTCTTATTTCTAAGAATGGATGCTCTCTTATCAGGTTTTGGATTGTGCAATTCTTTTGCTGAGAGTAAGGATGGCAATTGGACAGGATCGGTTTTATTGGAGCTGGTCCTCGTTACCGAATTAAATTACCGGAATCGAGTCTTACCGAAACCGGTTTTACCAGAATTTTTCGAAAGTTCCGCCCGATCCTGTAGTTACCGGATAGGAACCGGTTTGGAGCGGATCGAAACCGGTTCTTACCGGATCATTGTCATGTACCGGTAATTTTATTATTTATTTATTAACTTTAATTATTATATAATATATATTATTAAATATTATATTTAATGTTAATAATATTATATTATTAAATATTTATTAACTTATTCTTTAACTTTTTATAAAACTTTAATTTGAAACTTTAAACTTTAAAGTTTCAATTGAATTTAAGTTTAAACTTTAAAGCCGGAGTTGATAGATGTCAATTGAAGCTTCCAATATACTTCAAATAAATCTCCGAAATCCGAACTCCAAGTCAATATCACAAAATAATAATTATGAATTTATGAGAGATTGAAAATTGAGAGATTTTGTAAGATGTTAATGAAATAGTTTGTGAATTTGTGATTTAAATGAAAGAATATGGGTATATTTATAGTGTTAAGGGGTTAGAGAGGGGTGGGGGCAAATTTGAGCCGTTTTGGACACCAGCTCAACGGCTAGAAGGGCCCAACCACTGTTTCTAATGTTCACAAAAAAATAATAATTTGGAAACTGACCGTTGAACTGGATCAACCAGATCAGAACCGGATCTTACCGAATCGGATAAAAACCCGGGTTCCATTTCGGTACCCTATAAGACCGGTTCAACCGGTACCGGACTTACCGGTACGGGAACCGGACCGGCCAAAATCTATTCAATTGCCAGCCTTAGTTATGAGCACATTATTCTCTCTACTAAACTGCATTTGCACTAATAGAATATGAAGTTTGTCAAGCACAATCACATAAACAGAGAAATAAAAACAGAAGAAAAGTACTTCAAACCTAACTAGACTAAGATCAAAGCAGTCGATTCCATGAATTCTCACTCATATCCTAAAATTTTATCCTTAGTCAATCTATAATCTCTCATTAGTGAGTCGTGCAAAGCAATTCGTTTTGAAAGTTTAATGTGCATAAAATGACCACACAAAAGATAACCACAAGGATAGGAATTTGAGTTGTGAAAAAGCCAATTGGAGTTGTAGATTACCTTGATGAATTTTGTGGTGGAACCCAAAATCAATGACAAAGTCTCCAAATCTGGAAGAATCCAAATGAAGTCTTCTAAAAGCTCTTTAGTATTATAATGACACGACATAATTTCTAACTCCAGATACTTGATATCAATTGCTGGCACCATGCGAATTACATATGTAGGAATGATGATAACCTGACAACCATCAAAAAGCAACTCAGAATGATTGGTAACCAAACAATCGTACAGTCAAAAGCAACTCGTTCTGGTGTACCATTGGGACAATATTTAGTTGATGTTGTCAACAAGACTATATGATGTTGAAGTTGAAAAAAGAGTACTTGGAAGATTGTGACATGAAATGAATTTCACTAGAAAATAAATCTCAGAAGTTTAGAGAGTGAAAACCATTATTGCCCTTAAGAAGCTCCTCAAACAAGTTGTTCAACTTTCAAATTCTTCATTTTAAGTTAAAGTCGAAATTATCGACAAAATTGTAAATAAACATTATTTTGCAATCTATTAACATTTGTAAATAGTGTATGTCAAGATGCCTATCAAGTCACAGTTACAAATAACAATAACCAAAAAGCAGCTTATAATGTATGTTTTGGAAACCAAATAATTTTATCATGCAATAAAGGAACATAAAAGATAATTAGCACAAATGTATTAAATTCTATGAGCTTTAAGTGGTTAACCTGTACAAACACGCAATTCAAATTCAAATGCTTGGGATGAGCAAAAGCCTCAAACATTTCTTACCCAAACGTACAAGCAAGTGTGGTGGCTTCCGTATCAATTTTATTTATGAATCTAGGCCTCTTCGGGACTTTTAACCAAAAAAAGAAAGAAGCTATGGCTTTCTGGTGTTAAATAAAATTGAACAATTTTTTTCTTGTAAGACTTGAGGCCACCAAACAAAACAAAAAAACGTCATCAAACAGTAAGTTTTTTCTTATAAGGCCATCCAAAGGTTAGCCTATAAGTAAGCTAATATGCAACACTTTCTTCCTATTATCCTTATCAATTTCAAAGATTTCATAATTTTCATCCAGCTAAACTATGTTGATGTGTCATCAATAATTTCATTTGCAAACTTTGTAGTGTTTGTCAATATATGATCCTCTGGCAAGGGCTCGAGAGTTGGGTGTGGGCATCAAGAAAATGAAATATGGCATACAATTAAAGAACATCGTAAACATATGGAGGAAAGAAAAAGGTTACCTCTTTAATTTTACAAATCAAACTCAAATGCTTGGAATGAGCATACAACTTCAAAATATATCTTAACCAACTGTACCAGTAATCAGAAAGCTTTACAAGATCTAAATATAACAGAACAAATTCCAATTCTTGCAATTCTTCTATGCCCTCAAAATTGGTGACATCACCCGTAAAATCCAACAATTTTAACTTGGGTGAATTGAATCTACTTGTACCTAGTATTTGCAATCATTCAGCACCAAGCTATCCAAATTCGGTTGAGAAAGATGAAGAATTTGTAACTTACAATCATCTATGATGAGTTTCTCAAGTAAAAGGAATTCATCAATAAAATTTGTCCATGTTGTATCTTCTTCACTAACATTACACAATGTCAAATTCCTTACCGTTGGCTTGGGATTAATCTCAGTTTCACTTAAGATATTGCAATCATCTATCACGAGTTTCTCAAGTAGAGGGAATTTTTTATAAAATATATCAATGTTTGTTGGTCATAAGCTTTTCGCAAAGTCAACTCTCTTACAGTTGTGGTGGAAGTAATCTCTAATTCACACAAGTCCATGCTGAATGAAATAAATTCAAGTGAATCAAGATTTGTAGACTCAATACATATTTTACCATTAGAACAAGGTAGATTCACTCCGAAAAATTGCAGTTCAGTATTTTAAACTGCAATAGTCTGCAACTTTTCAATATCCTGAACACCTAACTTTTGAATTCGAAGACAACCAGCAATCAAATCCTTGAAATCGTCATTCTCAATGCAAACAATGATTATAAAGAGAAACTTAAGAGCATGAAACTCAAATGAACAATTAGTTATCTCACAATCCGATATAGTTAAATCAACTAATGTAGTACCCCAAAATGCAATACCACACAGGTAGTAATGATTACGATAAATCTTCTTAAACCAAGAGATAACGATTTAACCTTTTTTCCAAGGCAAAACAAATCCACTTTTTTGCTAACTTTTTAGCACTAAAATCCTCAAGTTGGAATGAGTTTGTCAACATCACAATCGTATTCAGAGGGCCTCTTACGGCTTTCTAAGAACTTCATTAAGTAAGTCAAGAAGACAACTCTTTTGGCTTTGTCAGCAACACTGTATTCTGAATAGTCGGCACCAAAATCCATTTCATCCAAAATAATTCTAGGGTGATAATCCCAAATGCTTCGCCATTCTTTGGACAAAATACTGAATCTCACGGCATCTTTCCATGGAAGACAAGACTGAATTTCATGGATTATATCGGTTGGCAAATTGGAAATTATATCGTCGAGATTTTTTGGTTCTCTACTTCCCTGAGACCTTTTTCGCTTCATCATTTCAAAACGGATGTGGATCAAACCAGAAGAAGATGCTCCACAGCTTTTAGGTTTATGAAGATGAAAAGTGTTGTTGGTTACTGATGCAGATTCGTAATGGGAAAAAAATTACAGCTAACAAAAGAGAGAAAAATAGGAAACTAATGAGTTCATTCTGTTACAGAGAGAGATATATATTGTAAGTATCAAAGAAGAAGGATTAAAATGCAAAACAGAAAATTAACTCCAACCGCCAAAGGAAATTATAGGGACTAAATAGCAAACTAATGATAACTAACTCCAACCTCATGTACAGCTCAATGCGCATAAGTTACATTCTCTATTTATGTTAAGGGTGTGTTTGATAGGTAAATAAATAATTTTCTAATTTTTCGTAAGTAAGAAGAAATTATTGGCTCGAGATTATTTAGATATAATATGAGGAAATACTATGATATCAGACCGAGAATCCCACCATTTAACAAAAACTCATACTTTAGACCGACATGACCCCACCAACAACCAGAGACACAACCATAACCTTGTCATCCACCCGAGACACGACTCCTGACCCTGACATCAACTTGATCATCTACCCAACGGACCCAGCTTTAATTTGAAACTTGATCCGACCCCGAGCACACCTAGGGGTCAAGATCAGATTCTAGGTCTCTAATCTCAATTCGAGATTAGAGTCGGGGTTACTGTCTGAGTCATCGGTGTGATCAAGTCATGAATCAGATCCCAAGTTGGGATTGGTGAGTTTGAAAGAGTATAAATGTATTTGTTCATCACCATAGAAGGTAATAAAAACTTCTCCTTTTCTGATCAGTCTCTCTTAGTATGGCATCATCAATCTTTAAGTTTTTTCTTACTTTCTTGGCACTCTCAAGTCTTGTATTTCTATCACAAGTTACTAGTGCTCCCTTCAAACCTGACGGCCCTGCTTTGCCGGTCTTTAAGAATTCTTCCACAGGTCTTCACATAACCAACATCACAAAAAGAACTCCCCATCAATCAATCTCATTACTGATTGACTTGAATGTCAAGTTCTTGTGGTTGAATTGCGAAAAAAATTACCTCTCATCAACCTATTTAGCCCCCTTTTGTCACTCAACTCAATGTTCTCGCTTTGGTTCTCATTCGTGCAACAAATGCTTTTCGACTACACCTAGGCCTGGTTGCCATAACAACACTTGTGCTGTTACAACAACAAACCCTTTAACTATCCAAACTGCAACAAGCGAAGTTGCTCAGGATTCTCTCTCAATTCAATCCACTACCCAATTTGGTTCAAATTTTGGTCATTTAGTTACTATTCACCACTTTCTTTTTGCTTGTTCACCTTCATCTTTGTTACAAGGTCCTTTTCCTAATAATGTCCAAGGAGTAGCTGGATTAGCTCATGGTTCAGTCTCTCTTCCAATTCAATTCGGCTCTCAGTTCGGATTCCCTCATCAATTCTCCTTGTGCTTGCCCTCTTCCACACACAAAAATGGTGCAATCTTTTTCGGGACTAGTGGATTGAATGGAACACAAACAGGTAACTTAACCTACACGCCAATAATCATTGGTTCACAAGGTGAATATTTCATCCCAGTGAGGTCAATTCACGTAAACAACAAGTTTTTTCCATTGAACCATTCATCTTTAATCTCAACAAGGACTAGAAACTTTGGTGGCGCGGTGATTAGTACTACAACACCTTACACATCTCTTGAACACAACATTTTCACAACTTTCACTCAGTTTTTCGCGAACCAATCCTCTGGGATGTCTCAAGTGAATCCACTATCACCATTCAGATTATGTTTCAATTCCAATGTCTCTTCGAGCACAAATGTTCCAAACATTGATTTTGTGATGCAAAACAAAAATGTTACATGGACTATTGTTGGAACAAATTCAGTAGTGGAAGCACGACTAGGTGTGTCATGCTTGGCGTTTGTTGATGGAGGACAAAATCCAAAGGCTCCAATTTTAATAGGGGTGCATCAATTAGAAGATAATTTTGTTGAGTTTGATTTGGTCAGGTCGAGATTGGGTGTGAGCTCTTCGTTATTGTCACGTAACACTAGTTGTTCTAACTTCAATTTCACCTCCAAATCGTCTTTCGTTAATGAAATGGAGTGAAAATTGAAGAAAAGCTTAATTTCCTTAAGTATGACTCTATCTATGTTCTTGTGATATAGTTTAAGGTCTATGTAATTTTAGTTTAAGTTTCTGTTGTTTTTTTCGTCCTAAGATGCAAGTGTACTAGTTTTGAGTAAGGAGTGTTGTGGATTTCAATAGTATGTCACACATATAAACAGAGAAAAAATAACCCTTTTTGTTTCTCTAACTAGTTTTAACACATGTATAATATATGTAGATTAGTTAGCGCTTATAAATATTTTTATTGAGCAATTAACTGTGTAACTTTTACAGGACACAAAGAATTAACCACAACAAGAAATTAACGCAACCTGAATATCAAACCCTATCTATTAGGGTTTTTCCCTGATTATCTTATCATATTTTAAGTTTTATTTTTTCCTTAAAAAAAATCAAAGTATTATACTAAATGCTTGAACTTTTTCTTGAAAGGAAAATATATTTTCTTCCATATTTTAGCTATTTCTTCCTTGGAGGAAAAGATTTATTCTCTCAATGGTTTAATATTATTCTTTTATATTAGTTTTCATATAATAATATTATGTTTTTAATATATTTTTTGTCATCTAATTTATTACTGTCTTGATTTATAGTTGTTAGCTTTCGCATGACGCCCTAGTCACTTTCTAACCCAACACTATCATCATATATTCTATGATTGAGCTTAGGGTTTTATTTCAGAACTTCAATTTTATTTATTTTTCTTATTCTATTCCATTTGATAATAATGTTCTATTATTTGTGTTAATCAGTTGGTAGTTTGGATATCAAACCTAAAGAATTATCACTTGTATATTAGTATCTAATTAAGCGCTTAGTCGTGGCGTTGTGCTAATATATGCAACTTACTCTTTTAGGACTTAAAATCCTTTTCTCTTATATCTGAAGTTTTTTTTTTTTAACAAAAGGAGATATTTTATATATAGTTACGTACTTAACATTACATTATCACTATTAGTACTTGCGATTACATATAAGTTACCAAAAAAAGCTAACTTATTACATATAGATCATACTACTATTTTACTAGATGATACTGCATCTTGATCTGCTTTTAGTTTCTTCTTTGCTACATCTGGTGGAGTTAGTAGGATAAGTGGATTAGTGGTCTATGTTAACTTGGAACCTAATCTGGACAATATGGCGGCTAACTTGTTCCCTTAATGGAAGTTATAACGGACCACTGAATTCCCCGACTTCTTCAAAGTTGACTTGCAGGACAAAATAGTAGAACTGTAAGTTAGATGTATATTCTCCTAGAGTTCCATGGTTTTGATAGAATCGGTTTCAATTTCAATTGGCATCAAATTGAGCTTGTGGGCAATGTTCAGGCCATTTAGGAGAGCTTCCAAGTTCAGTCATTGAAGATCAACAGTAGCATTATGATTGCTAGGGGAATGAAGTTCATTTGCATCCAAAACTAGAATTTGAAAGGTGCAATGTTTTATACACTAGCACTATATAAGTGTTTTGATTTGTTGTAATGGGAAGGTATGATATGTAGCTCCAAAATGTGTTGAATATTATTTATTTTAAAATATTACATTAACTTTGAATTTTTCTATATATTACAATATATAAGTTCTCTTTTATATAAAGGATAGAGATGTGTGCTGGGTGGATCGAATATCCCCTTTATAAATAAATTCAAATAAAATCATATAGAAATTTTATTGTATAAATTTGAACTACTTACTAAAATTTAGCTTTAAATCAATAGTTTGAATTTTAGCTTGCCTCTTTTATTCAGAATGGTTAAGCAGAAATTGCGTCATGATGTTATTTGATAATTTATCCTTTTTCATGGCATTTGTTCGTGCTTCACTTGATAACTTAATAATATTTATACCCAATTTTTCTAATATGTTTTTTATTTCTTCTTGTGTGATATCTTTTCTAATATCTTAAATGGTTTTCAGATTCTTTATAATTTTCAACAAAAGAATTCATGAACAACACTTTCATAATTTTTTTGAATATAAACAAATATTTTTCCGATATATATTTTCGTGATATAACATTAATCTTAGTGACTAGTACACTTTTGTCTCCCACGAAACTCATCTGATTTCTTGGTCTTGCCTTCTATACCCTCACTAATATGGTTAGGGTTGGACCCACCTTTAGTTAGGGTGGACTCACTCTTTGGTAAGGAGTGTCAAGAAACATCTCTTCGTTGGAAAATTACATTGTATATAGAGGTCAAATTTTGATTTAATAAATATATATACAAGTAATAAATATTGACATTTCTCGACACAAATCAACGTTTTGTCTAGTGGTTAAGGTGTTGTGAAAATTCCTTGATATTGTATGTTTTAGTTCTATTGGCCTCATAATTATATTTTTTTACTGCAATAGATTAGTTGTTGATAGCTTAAAAATTAAAAATATTATTATATCCAACACCACACAAATACTTACCAATTTTGACTTATAATGATTGTATCGTCTTTGTGGTATATGAAAAAAAGAAAAATCAATAGAATAAACAAAATGAAGTCATAGATCTCGAACACAATCAATTTGAAGAAGAAAATTTATTTGTGTGTCATCTTTGTGGGATTCTTTTTTATATTAGTTTACATTTATTTTTATTTATTTCGGAAAGTAGCTTAAGGCGAACCGAGTTAATTTGGTATGAAAAAAAACACATGAATAATGGATAGAGAAAAGTATGGTAATGGGCTTATGGATTATAAAGCGCTTTTTTGGCCCAATAACAATGAAAATGAACCCACTACCCGACCCAGCCACAAACAACCTTTAACTCCCTAATCTGTTGAAATTTAGAAGAGCATATTTGTACCCTTTACCTAATACTTCATTCGTCTCATATTAGTTGGTCATTTTTCTTTTTACACTGCATATTAAAAAATCATAAGTAAAAAAATAATATTACTAATTCATCCCTTAAAAAATTTCACAAACAAATGTGAACACTTTCAAAAAAAAATTTAATTGCAAAGGTAATATCGGAAAATTTTAATTAATGTTTACTTGATTTAGTAGAGTGAACAACTCAACTAATATGGGATGAAGAGAATACCTAAACAATTAAGTATTTCACAGACCAAAACTGCTGATATTGATCAAGGGTAATGCTAAATTGCCAGAAAATTTGGCCAAAAATTTAAAAAGTCTATAATATCCTTTTTATTTCAAAATAAACTGATCTTTTTTCATTTTTTAATTAAAAAGTATTAGAGTTAAAAGGGTAAAAATATTCAAAAAAATAAAATAACATAGTGTGAAATATATTATTTTACCATTTTGACTAAATTCTAGCCAAATTTTCTAGCGAAAAGGATTTTTCCATTGATTAATATAATAACAAAGGTAGCATGTGTTTTCATTAATTATCACAAAGACAAAGCAGAATTTTTCAATTTTTTAACAACCAAATTGCAATTTCCATTCTGTAATTTATTACAAAGACCTAGACATTACTTCTTGGATTGATGAATTCTGATTTTCACAGAGTAAATATATGCAAATCTTTCTTTTTTAAAATATTCATAACACAGAATTCCAGAACTCACGTGTTTGGTCAAAACTTATGTACTAGTACTCGTAAATTTGATTAATTAGTTTTTGACCTAACTCAAGAATTATGACACCATTTTAATTTAATATAAGTGCACATGAACGTAATTAAAGCTTTGCCCAGATCCATTATATCTTCACCCTCCTGTCCCAAAAATATCAATGTGATATTTATCCAATTAGTCAACACTATCACTACTAACTTTAAAATATCTTACAAAAAAGATATTAAAAAATTGGAATTGTCTTTTTCATCCCTCCTGTAGTTTTTTTGTTTCATACTCCTTTCTAGGGAACTGTGTCTTCATTATATGAAGTGGTTTCTAAGAGAAGATTTAACCAAAACTTCTAAGCTACTGTACCAACATAGTGAAACTTACCCAAAAGCAGAAGAAGATCCATTGCCAGTGTTGAATCAAATAACAATCTTGCTTTCCAAGTGATCCCTTTCCAATTTCCAAGACTAAAATATGTCTAAATTTTGTGACTTCCAAAACTATTTTTGGGACCAAATAATCTGAAGTATCTTTGCAAACATAGTCGATCTCATTAAACCTTGATTAGGATCTTAAATTAAAGCTTACCTGATAGTAATTACTTCAACAAAATTGAGTTTCTTGATGTGAAGCACCAGAATTACTTGTTTAAAAAAGTAGTAATAGGTAGAGCAAAATTCTTACAATTTGCTTTCTGAAGACAAAAGCATAGTTTGTCATTACTACTTCATAATAAGCTAAAGATCAAAACAAAGTACACACCTTTTATATTAAAAAAACAATTTACATAATACTACAGCTGCCTGTATTCTCATCACTGAACATATGAGTAAAATTATCATGCACCGGAGCTCCCATAGGTGGCGCTGGCCCGTAACTCACGGATGGATGCTGCCGGGCGTACATCATTGGATGGGCACCGTACATGTTTGGATGGGCTCCGTACATGTCATATCCGGCAGGCCGCTGTTGGTTCATCATCATTTGTGCCATGTACTGTTGTTGTTGTTGTTGCTGTTGATGTTGGCTATAAGGGTTGTTGCCACCTTGACCCATCCCCGGGTATCCGGCAGGACCACCGGCGGGTAGTCCTTGAGCTGCCGACATATGTCCCATCGGGTGATTACCCATTGGGCCCATGCTTATTGGGCCTCCACTTTTTTGACCCATACTCATCATACCATGTGGCCCTCCTTGTTGCATACTGTTCATCATTAGACCTCCATCCATCTTCCCTCCCCCTGCTCCTTTCTGAGGTGCTGCTGCTCCAAAACTACCATTATTGTTACCTTTACCACCATTTTTACCAACATTTTGATTCTGGTTCCCTCCTTTCCCCTGTTTTCCTCCATTGTTATTGTTCTTGCCACCATCATGATGATTTCCAGCCATACCCTTCATTTGTACTGGGATTTCAACCCCACCTTTCTTGCCATTTCCACCATTATTACCCATAGGCCCACCCTTCATCATCATAGCATTAAGCCCATGAGCTCCATGACCACCCCCACCCCCCATAGCAGGCATCATTTTAGAAGGTGGAGGGCCACCAAATTCATCATCAGATTCATCATCATAATCATCAGATTCATCATCGAAGTCATCAGATTCATCATCAAATTCATCCTCAGGCAGATTGAACTTCACAGATTTTTGATCCTTGGGATTAGGAACATTAGGCATCTTGAAATTATCCTTTGACCCTTTGAGATTCTGCATCATCTGAAGAAACTGTTGGGCATTCCCCTTTGGTGGTTCCTTATTTCCTCCACCACCACCCTTCTGATGAGCTTTGTTGTCTTTTCCACCTTTAAAGTTGTCCATTTGCATGTTCATGAACTGATTGTTCATCATATTGAAATTAGCACCTCCCTTTTGTGCTCCTCCCCATAGCTCTGCATGTTTTCCTGACTTCACTAGCTTCTTTATCAGTGTTGCTGGATCAACATTTCCTGTCACTGTTACTTTGCTTTGGTCTGAATCTATCTTCACAGTGTAAACTCCTGTTAAAAAACTAATTTAGAAAAAAAACAGAGACATCTAATCTAGGTCCCCCAAAGCGGCATGTGAATACGCCATATATTTCTCTGCTAAATCACTCTAATTTAACATATGGGGAAGTAAATTACCTTCAATCTTCTGCAATTTCTTTTTCACCTTCTGTTTACAGCCATCACAGTGTATATTCACTTTAAGAACACAAGTCTACAAGAAAAAAGAATCATAAGGTACAGAAAACAGAAAAAATGTTCAAGAAATGACTACCTGATTAAGCTGGTTACACCCTACAAGCCTACTTAACGCCCAAAAACTCAACAAATTCCACTTGAGTTACCAAAAAGTCCAAAATATAGAGTACAAGCAGCATAAAAATTGAGTCTTGACCAAAGTCCATAGGAAAACAGAAAGAAATAGAGTTTAAAACTTGTATTAGTGACAGTATGAAACTTGCTACAACTTGCATATGAACACATCCAAACAAATGGTAGTAAAACAGAGTGCAAGAAATTAGTCATACCTGAGACTTGAGCATTTCTTGTTTATTCATTCTGTCAGCAGATGCAGAATAACAAGAAAGGACTTGTTCTTATTGTACTATAGTAGCAGAAAAGGGAGAGTAGTAGTTGAAAATATGAGGTTTGAATGTTGGTTAGACACTTAAAGAAAGTGAAAAAGGAGTAGCTGAGATTTGAAGAGAAAGAGGGAAGGAAGGCGGTGTGGTGTGGTGTGGTGTGGAGAAGAGTAAAATATTGTTAAAACAAGTCGGTTTAGGTTGAAGGGGGTATTTGAAGGAAATCAAAATAAAAGGCAAGTGAGTGAGCTGTCACAGTAAAGAGTAATGTCGGCTTCATCTCAAAGAAGAGAAGACACTCATAGCAACTCTTTTTCTTTTCTTTTCTTTTCACTCGGTGTCCGAATCTCATATTGTAAATTTGAATCGAGCATTATAAAATATAGGACATCAGATCTCATATTGTAATTTTAATTAAATTTGAATTGAACATTATTAAATATAAGAATTTTTTCGTATTCAAAACTTTAATATGATGCAATTTTATCACTATATCACGATCCAGTTTGGGTGATAATTACTGTTCCTATTACAACTTGGCCCTTTCTGCTTTATATGATGAAGAGTGCACTGTTCCTTCTTACTTTTCTATTACTCCTACTGCTGGACCAAATTTTTTAATTTTCTTTTACTCTTTTCTAAAAGCTTAAAAAAAATCTCTTCTATAATTTATATTAAAAAAATAGATCATGATTTTTAAGTAATTAAAAAAAATTACAAGAAAACTTTAACTCATTATCTAAGATCTTATCACTAATTATGAATGTTAAGTGAGAATCTAATATTTTATCGGTAGATTGATCAATATATGATTTGATATTAGACATTAATTTAAGTTTATTCAATATAATACCTTTCTAAGGATTATATTTATACAAATTCCAAATATCAGAACAAATTTGAATGGCAGTCTGAAAAGATACTGTTTTCTTTTTAATGTGTTCCCCAAAAAAAAATATTAATGCACATTTTTTATAGTTAAAAACAATTTAATCAAAAAAAATTATATCAAGATATACTACTTTAAAATTATAAAATTTTGTATATTAGTTTTTCTTTTCTCTAATTTGTGTTCAGTTAAATAAATCACCTAAAATAGGACGGTGAGATTATAGGATCTTTTGGGGTTGCCATGTTTTTTTAATGAGTTTTAGTTTTGTTTTGCTTTTTCTTTCACGTGAACTAAAATAAGAAGATTTGACCACTGATAAGCAGGATTATAACATGGGGCTTTGAAATTTTTATTTTTTTGATTTCTCATTTGATGGTATTCGTTATCCATAATAAAGTTTGATTATTTTGAATTTGTATCCAAGTTATTTGGTGCTTATGTGGCATCCACATGACACTTAACATACTTCTGTTAATTAAAAGGGTTAGTATAACCAATACTTTGACGAGAAGAGTACTTTTGAGCCAAAATATAATTTAAAGGTAAATGTGAGTTATTTCTGATAGTTTAAAATTATTTTTTAGCCTTTTCTGTATTTAAAATTCGGAATCAAAACCTGAAAAATAATACTGTGTTCAACAACCTTGAGTTTGTACTTTTTATCTTTTGGGTTGGCTACTTATTCCACTACAAAAAATATGTTAGTATTATACTCTTCTCAGGCTCCATTACATAACTACTACAGGAGAAAATGATAAATATGGTCTTTTATTTTTTGTGGTACATACGTTTAAAATAGTTTTTAAAATATAACTATTTTAACTTTTTAACGTTAAATTAAAAGTGAGCACTTTCAGTTTTGTGAAAATACAGAAAATATTTATTAAAGGGAGCTCACTTTTGGAAGCACAAATTTTGTAGTTTTTTTTCCGATCTATTTTAAGAGCCTAGTGTGTAATTTTTTGAGATGCAATTTTTCTGTTAACTTTCGTCTATTGTTTGTATAAGATGTAATTTCTATATTGCGATTTTTCAAAAATTGACGAAACACGAAAAACTTTTACTTTGAACAAACTTAAAAGATTAAAACTGCAAAGTTGATACTTAAGGTAGTATTTTAAACCTACAACTAAAGATAAGTTACTCATTTATGTCAATTTCTCCGTAATTAGCTCACATGTCTGGCTCAAATGATTAAATATACAAGATTTAATACATACGTTTCTTTTATATATTCTCCACGTAACTAATTTTACTTGCTACATATGATTTACTTTTAAAGTAATTTGATATTTTAAAAGTTACTTTTTTTATAAAAAAAACAATTGTCAGCATATAAAAGTACACTCAAATATTCATGAAACTTACTTTAATCTTTGAAGGTCGAAGTTATCTTTCTTTTGATAGTATCATAAATCATTTTGATTTTAAATTATCATTGACTATAAGAATTTGCTCCATCTATTCAACCATAATTGGCCCAATTGACTAACTTTAGTAATAATGCCTAGTGCCTACCTCAATCCTTCAAAAATAATTGTGTGCACTTGTTAACTATCAAATGGCTAAGTTAAATACCTAATATATTAGACTAGTTTGACAAAGAAATTTTGTGATCATCCAACTCAATCTCACATACATTTAACTTACACATAAGAAAGTAATGTATCATTGCTTGGCTTGCACTACTTGAAAATGCTCCTTATATATATTCTAAATTTTAATAGTTATTCTAATGAGATCAATATTGCCATTTTACTCGTATACCATAACTTTCAAATAAAAAAGTCTTTTGTTCCCATTAAATATATGGTAATTTAAATTATTGCATTACAGAATTTTTAGGTTGAACGGGACTACGAACCAATGGACATGTTACAGATTTTTTTTTTGTCAACCTCATAGTGTTACACTTTGACCTACATGATACGATATATATCAACTCTCATAAATCATAATCATTAGGGCATCAACATTTTCAAAAAAATAAATAATTAAAAATTTAAAACGATAGAACCTTTTTCTATTAAATGCATTGTATTATAATTTTATTGACATATAACCTAACTTTAATGGGACCATGTATAACAAATGGTGATCAACTTGTTAGTTTATCACGTTATTAACGTAAGTCAATGAATTTCTTTCTTTACTTTTTATTTTGTTCAATTTGCTTCAGTAAATAAAAATGCTCAATAAAGAAGGTAGATCTTACTATCAATACACTCAGTCAAATTTATTTATTTATTTTCCATAGTAATGAATTTACGTTTTTTTTTTCAAGTCTAAAATAAGTGAACTAATCTGATATTCAACCTATCTAAATTGATTGAATCATTTTACGCATTCAAAAATCCTTTCCTTCTTCCACCAGCTTTGAAGAGTAACATTTTATGTTCCATTAAACACAGTTCATTTTTTATTAGTCCTTCTATTACACCATATATATAATTACTATTGCAAATCACAAAAAATGTTCATTTGACATGAAAAAATAAATTGTAACGTGCTTTTCTTGTTATTAAAAATCAGAGAAAGGTCATGTCTCTATAATAAGTATTGTCATTAAATTATTCACAAAATTTTGTCTCTAGTGATTTTGATAGAAAGCTGGAGGACCTTACCTAGGCAGAAAGAGATAATGTTGTAGGATAAATGCAGTGAATTTAAATGAATTTTGTCCACAGAAAGAGCTATACAAAAATTAATTTTTTGTCCCTTATTACTTGTGTCAGAGCCAGTGCACCTTATTCCAATATTATTAAATAGTCTTGACTAGTGTGGTATAAATGGTTCACAATTAATATAATGGGGGTTATAATTTACAGCTAAAGTTCTAAATTGTATTTTTTTAAAATACAAATAGAATAAAGTAGCCACATACCAGAAAAGGAAGAGAGACAGTAGTTAACTGTTGGACATATTATGAAAACTTCATATTATAACTTGAGTGGAAGATAAATTTTAAAAATAGGAACAACAAAAAAGGACGGTAGCGCATTATTATAGAAATATATCTTGTTAAAATTAAAGAGACGTAAATTAAAATAGGACACCAAATCCAAAAACCAATCTTCATACCTTGTCTGATATAGACAACCACTATGAGTCCAGACATAAAATAGAGTTTTTAGGGTTTGGTTTCGATAATGAAATGTTTTTCTTAATGTTTGGAACTCTCTTTTCTGTGTTGTTCGAATCAACTTACATGCATCTCGATTAATTTCAAAAAGTATATGTTACTTTTCATCAGCACAAATATATAATAATTCAATTTAACAAAACTTAAAATTTGAGTTTGAAATCTCATGATTTTACACAATTAAATCATACCCTTGGCCTTGGGTTTGGACCTACTTTCTTGATTTACCAAAATAATTGTTCTTGTTGTTTCCTTGAAAGCCTAACCCCGTGAAGAAATTTTGGTTTCTTTTTGCCTAATTGCCCCCCTTTGAAAGCACCACTTTTTTCTGTCAAAAATTAAAGAAAGTTTGAATATAATGGTGCCAAAAAAGAACTACCCACTCACTTGGACACTTCACCCAAAAACCATAAAAATCTTTCTTTATTGAATTTGTGCTTTTTCAAACTATTGGCTGGTTTGTAAAACGCCTTTTAATTTGCTATACCAAAAATTGTAAATTTGGAAATCTTTCGTGTGCATCAGTTCATTTGGTCCGATTTTATGTATTATCAATTCAGTTTATTGATTTTCGGTTTATAAATACACTAAATTAATAAGATATTTTTGTATCAGTTTCGATTAATCGATTTTGATCTTAACAGTTCGGTTTTTCGGTTTAACCAATAAAAAAATATTTATCAAACAAATATATGATTTAGAAAAAATTCATGACAAGACAATAATGTAACTTACACATGATCATAAAAATTAAAACAATAATAACAAACATGAAAAGAACTATATATCCATGTGTAACACAAAGAGAAATTAAGAGGAATATGGTTCTTATTTTAGGTTTTGAGTTTTGACGGTTTGTATAATGTGGAGTTGTGAACTCAAAGTAGTAAAGTACAAATTGAAGGCTAAATGACAAATACATAACTAGTACGATATTGAGATTAATATTTATATTTATGTATAGGTAAAAGTAGTAAATTACTATAGTCTTAATGAGTAATCAATTTACCCAATAACCCAATATTAAGTGATGAATCGATAACTCGATAATTTTTTTATATAACCATTAAAAACTTGTTAAACCAATAACCCAATAGCAATAAACCAATAACACTTTTTTCGGTTCGATTTATCGATCGGTTTGATTTTTACACACCACTAGCATTGAGATATATGGTTTTTCTATTTAAATATTCTACGCGATAAATTTAAAATTTACATAAATTTTTATTTTAAGATTATAAATAAAAAAGTTTTTATTTATTTTTTAAAATTCGTTTTCAATTAAACTAATTAAAATACTTAAATTGAAACAAAGAAATAACATAATATTGATAAGTCTTGAAAGGTTAATGGATCAAACAATCATGAAAAGCTATAGTTTAGTTTGTCGTTTTGTTGTTATTATAAAATTACTTTTCTACAGTAAGTTTGAATTATCCGTTAACTTGAGATTAATTCTTTCATTGATATAATCGGCCCTCTAATATATATTTTTGACATAAAATTCAAACTCCTTGACTTAGGAACATAACCAGATGCAGCGTTGCAACACTAATTTATCTGAACTCAATATTTTTGTATATCTGAATGTACGTAAATATATGTTAAACATGCAACATAAAATAGATATAATTTACAAGATTAGGGGTGTGTTTGGTATGAAGGAAAATGTTTTCCATGGAAAATGTTTTCCT
>JAJOOS010006603.1:0-19650 GCA_029582725.1 Solanum chiquidenum
CTTTAATTTTAAATTTTAATATTATATTATATTTTTTAAATTATTTTTATTTGGCCCACGGGCTGGCCCTACCTATATTTCTCAAGCCCCACAAATCAACAGGCTTATTCAGGCCGGGCTAAAAAGCCCTTTTCTTAAATGGGCTCCAAACATCTTAGCCCAACCCTATTAAATCCCGGGTTAGGCCAGGCCGGCCCAACGGGCCTAGCCCATATTGACGGCTCTACTGATTATGGTGCCATCACCATCTCTAAATGTTTAACATTTTGGTAGAACTCCTTCCATGATACTCCTCCATATAGCTACCCATGAGAGATTTTTTTTCATCCACCCAAAACCTGAACTTTGTACTTATCCGTGATAACTCTCCTCCAACATGCCTGTTCTGCACTTAATCCTAACTTGGATTAGGATGGTTTCTGTTGATTATCAATTTAGTGTAGTTATCACAATGTAGAATATTAAAGAGTTTGTTCTTGTTCACTGATGAGACTCTCAACAGTCGAGGTGCTGGTGCAGTACTTGAAATGTTTTTCCTGTGTTCCTATGTGAGAAAGCAAATCACTATTCACTAGTATTGTAAATTGTTGGTCAATCTCGATGATTAAACTCTCATTTGGTAAGACTAGGTAAATGCTTTTATAGAACTAGCAGAATTTTTTTACATACTTGACTCCGTTTCAGGCGGGATAAGGTGGTTAAGAACGTAGCTGATGAAGGCATTGTAAGAAGCAAGCGATTTGACGAGGAAACTGGCTTAGATAATCCTGCACGAAAAGATGCCATTGAGAGCTCAAGAACTGAAGAAAACAGGCAAAATTTTGACGCCGAAACGCCCGGAATACAATTTCAAGGAAGATAACTTTATTTTGTAGTTTTGAGACATTTTTTTTCTTTTTTATTTCTTCCTCTATCCCCTGTAAGAAAGGTCTTGTTCCATTGCTAGGGTTGATTCTCAGGCTAGTGAATTTGCGTTAATGCGATGTAGCTGCCAAACAGTTACTCTGTCATTTTACTTAAATAAAACTTCTCATTCTTCATTTAATATTATTATTTTATCACTACACCTCAGTGAGCTTTTGAAGTCAACAACATTTTGTATTGCTTAATACCTCCTTCTGCGTATGAAGTCACTTCAAAAATTGATTCTGCATAATAGTATTATGGCTCCATTGCCTGGGGGTTACAGCTGAAATATAATAACCACAAATTAGTTAAATTGTGTAATCTTCTTAAAATACATTAAGAAACAGAATACATTACATAGCTGAATCTCCATAAATATCGCGACATTACATGAGGATCTAACAAAGCCACAAACTGAATACATTCCGGTCATATTGCTCTCTCTGTAAGATGCTTGATAGGTTTTCCATATTTGATAGATATCCTAACATGTTGAGTAAAAGCCAGCTGAGGATCAGGCCAACTCCTATGCACAAGTGAAAAGATGTGCACTTTTTTACACATGAAGTTTGTCATACATTAAACATGCCTCTGCTTCAAACTTGCTGCTGAGTAATTTCTCGTTTTGTATTAGAAGCTCTATTAAACGATCTCTGCTATAAGTTTTTGAAGGGCTTCATTAGTAAGAGGGATACAAAGGCAATCTTGACCATCAGAATTTCTTTTGGTTTTGATCAACTCATGGTCCTTGAATTCTGTCAAATGTGAATTCAAAGTAACTTGACTGCTCACCAAGAACTGTTCTCGGCACGTACTGTACAGATTGTTGATTGGCATACCTGACAAGAACCATGTCCAACTTTAAGGTATGACTAAAAGCATAGACCTATTTGCATCAACATACATGGAAATGGAGATAGAAATGGGAAACCAAAGTATGAAAGCACTTACCTTCTTCATCAGGATGGGCCAATTGATGCTCGGCAAGAACTTTAAAAACATTTTGAGCATTTGGAGTCAAACTCTGTAAGACAATTGAAGCTGTCTTCACACTCTGTGCACTGCCCCCATGGGCGAGGATGAAAGGAAAAAACATTGATTCAACCTTGTATGGAGCAAAAGTAGGAACATGGCACCAGTACCAGTCAAATTGTGTATGAACCATCTTCTTGTCCCACACTGGCATATACGACAGCCAATAGAGCAAATATAAGACCTTTTTGAATGTGACATGCAAATAATAAACAAGAGTTCAAACACCAGCCTAAGATACATAATTAAGGGAAATGACTAGAATTTGACACTTCAGCATCAGGTGGTATAGTTAAAGTTATATATATTTACATTCAAGCAGCAATTAGCAAAAGACACTACACCTAGAAACTCTTAAAACACGTAAAATTAGCAAACTGCACTAGTACATGCAAGACATGGAGAAAAGACTTCCACAAACACTCCCTTATCCAATTATATATATGCTCACACACGTGTTCAGAGAGCTCTTACAAAGAGGAGCGTTGACATGGTCAATGGAAGCAACCATACGAACATGAGAACAAGCAGCAATGCTTGCAAGACATTGTTGGCTGTCAGAATCACGTAATCCAGGACCATCAATGTTGTGAACAAGAATGCAAACAAAACACTCCTCAACTTCTAGGTCTGGGCTGTCTAGAAAAGTAAGGAGGTCAGACATGGATCTGGTGTTAAATGGTTGTTGGCTTTTACACAGACTTCCTGATGTAGTCTTCTGTCGCAATTTTACTTGATCCCAGAGGAGCTCAGCCAGTGTTATCACCACCTGAAATTATAAATCAACAATAGCAGATCTCTTAGTATTACTCAGAAAGATTGTGCGCCAGCAACATGGGTAATGTGCTTCTCATGGAAATCTTTGGCATATGATATCATAATGAGGGAGTGGTCAGAGCTGCAGTAATTGTTGATATTATGAACAAGTATAGGAACTTAAGAAAAAGGAATTACTATAACCATATTAAGTCCCAGTGACCATGCACCAAGAATCACATGAATTGTGTATACAGTTTTTGATGTTTCAAGTATTGATAGCCTCCATCCGACCAAGAGAAAAGGAGCGTTCAGAATTATTTTCAACCACTTGTATTCTTTTTCAATTGTTTTAGGATTGTGAAGTCTGGGCATAACCATCTTATTGGGCAAGCCAATATGAAATCTTCAGTCACAGCCCTCTCATTAAAGCCATTAGCACTGTTATAACATATAACAATAATCTTCAAATTATTGTCAGTGCTAACTTAAAAGTCCATGCCAGTGAGCCTGTAACGCACTAAAGTAGGAAGCTTGCAACCAAACCAAACACAGCTCAATAAGCAAATGCTCCTGCATGATGAGTGCTCTTGTAGTAAGCTGTCTAGACCTGATATACATGCCTATAACATCATTTTTCACAAAATTTGCACAGAGGAGTTTGAGACTTTCTACACTATTTTTAAAACATAGATACCAAGAAAGCACCACTTTTGAACAAGGAAGAAAACAATAGACGAATACCTGTTTAAGATTTATAGTTTGGAGATACCCATTGACGACAATGACAGAGTACTCAGTTAAAGATTTTGAGGCAAAATCTTCAATCAAAGCTTTCTTTGATCCAAAGCCATACATCAAAAGTGCAAAGCCGCTCCTATCAGATTAAATTAAAAGAAAATTAGAAAGGAAAACCTTCCTGGTTTAAATTTGATAGATAATGGGAAAAAGGCAAATTAAAAAGCTTATCCAAAAAGCATAGCATAGAGTAAACCTATACATCAGGACTCTGACCTTAGCACGAAAAGCCATTTTGAATATAAACTTTTGTAGCTACTGATCAACTCATTAACTTCTTTCTCATGTTTGGGCTCAATACTAGCTGCCACCTCTCTTAATTCCTGCATGCAACAATAATTGTTATGAACTTCTTTCTCATGTTTGAGAACAACATGGACAAGAAGTATAATTTGGAGATTGTGCATAAACCCTCATCTTTGAGGGTATTGTACAATGGCCTTTTTCATTGATACTATCTTTATTGCCTTAGCTCAGTGGTCAAGTATAGACGATAGTTTATCATTTGAATGATCACAGCTCGCATTTTGAGGTAGTCCATCTCTTTTGTAAATGTACCTTCTTGCACTTATTGGAAGGTATCCAATGAGAAATCAGCCCTTCTTTTCTCCTTAATTACAAAAATCACAATTTTTGTCTAACCTCTTAGCTCACTCATAAACATAAAATGGCTGTTAACAAAAACCACAAATCAGCCCTTACGCTTATCTGAAATGCTATGTGTCATGCTGACAAAGAAGAAGAAAATGTCACAACTATTGTACTTCTACACACTAGAATTGATTGAAACACAGTGTATAGGATAAACGGGGCATGTTCTCAAATATTACATCAAGTAATAACAATTACTTAAATGAATCATCCAATCTATTTGGGTCTAGCAAAGGTATTCTCTTAAGGGGTACTCTTTTTCTCCTAGTTTTTTCATGAAGCGACTATGCTATATACTATAAAAGAAGAGTCTTTGTAACATAATAATTGGCCAACATTAGATAGCTTGATGTCAAAAATTTTGGTTATACAGTCGATCACAGAACAAATAATCAAAAGGCAGTCTATCAAAAAAAACCATAGCACAATAGCCAATACAGGTCACCAATACCAAAGACAACAGCACATGAATGTAGAATTCTAACAGTTGGCGCAATCAACTCAAGCTGTATATACAGTTGAACAATAATAGGAATCAAAACACAAACCTCTTCGTCAACGAGATCGATTTCTGAAAGCTTCCGAGCAGATTTTTTCCTTGAAGAAGAGCCCAATTCTTTAGCAAGGAAATAGTTTCTCGAGAACCCAAACTCCTCCTCTTCAATCTCGTCTACATCCATTTCAGAGAATCTGAATTATTAAGGCTCTGTTCAATTAACAAGCACAAGTTGACAGAAGTGCTAGCCTCCAAAATTGTATTTGTTCTTTTTCTGAATTGCAAAGTTCTAGCAACTACTCTCACCGTCCCCTGCTCTCTCCGGTCTATTCTCCGGCGAGAATTAGGGCTGCTAGGGTTTGTTTGGTCACTGAATTTAACAGGAGTTAAAAAGTGGCGGGAAAATAGTAGTTTTTAGTCCCTTACTCCCTTAGTTATTGTTATATTGTAATTTCATCCTTGTTATTATTTGACCAAACATATTTAACCTTAAATTAGATTGAGTGTGCTAAATTAGTCCTTCAATCTAATTAATTATATATTTAAGATAAACGCCCACTTCAATGCGGTTAACCAAGTTTGAAGAATATTTAAAATAAGCATCTCACTTTGATATAGTTAGCCCAATGAGAATAAATACTTTGAGAAAAACGCCGCACTTCCATACAATCATTCAAAATAAATATATTTAAGATAAGTGTCCCCATATGCAAGAATCATGTTATTAACCCTCCTTTTATCTTTTTATATATCTCATCAAAGGGAGTTAACTGATCATTAGAATTTAAATCCATCACTAAACCCATTAACAGAATGACATAAAAGAAATCAAAACTGAGAACTAACTGCATACAATTATTAAGTGACATATAGATAATATGTTTATTCATAAGATCTGTTTCTAAACTTAAAGTGAGTCCAAATCTTCAGCTCTTTCAGTAAACTTCTTACGACGGGACCTGGGAAAAAGAAGCTGACGGATCTGTTTCTCAGCAGCTATCTCTGAATGTGCCTGCAGAGAAGCCATAGTTAAAAGAATCAAAATCATATTTTTGCAATATCCCCAAGTCAGTTACTTTAAGCTTCGCATAAACTTAGTCGTATAGAGAGAAATGTAACAGAAAAGAACATTTTTGGCCGATAACGTCTCCAAAGTAGTAAAAAGGTCACCATTCATTCATCTTGATGCATAGACGAGGGAGGATACACGCCTTCTCAAGTTAGTCAATCCCATGTCTCAGATCGTCTATATTTTGAGATGTTTTCACTAAAAAGGCGTTCTATATCATGTGCCATGGGCCGTGTATTCCAAGTAACATAGTTCACATTAGCAAGTAGTCTCTAATCCTGTTATAGATATGCAAGTTCTACTTTGCCCACTTCCAGAACACCAAAGCAACATTTACAAACAACATCGGATCACTCACTTCATATTAATTTTTACCACTACACACCAGTGAGCGTTTAAGGTCAAGTATTTTCTATTGCTTACCCTAACTTTGAAGGGGAAACGATGAGTCCATACTTCTGTTCCAGAGAGAACTCTGACATCCATGCCAAGACTGTCAACTCCAATCAAATTTGCTCTCTGCAAAAAGGGTGGATGTTATATTAGATGTTTGCAAAGACTGATACGTAAAATATGAAAATTCCAAATGGGCTATTACGTGAGCAAAATGTTGGATTTTAGCTATGATTTCACTTTTGATTGAATTTTTCTAATGTAAGATAATGACATGATCAATCAAACATTTATTAAAATGAAAAAGTTAAAGCGGGAAAAAAGGACATGGAGATAACTGCCAACATTTACATCAGAAATACTAGATTTCAACTTCTAAATGGAGTTTCGTGAATAAGAGTAAATTTGATGGTCCGAACTAGTGTTAAAAAAGAACCCATCATTTGAACAATAGAAACAGCGCTAGATCAACCTAATTTTTTGCAACTTCTATGCATATCAAAGTTTAAGCATCAGCATCAATTGACGAGTACCTCAACATGAAGTCCTTTCTTTCTGCAAAGAGCTTTAAGTGCATATTTGCACCTTATTCCTTGCTGCCTAAACCACTCTAAAATTGCTGGAGCTGAGTATACAAGACTGTCAGGCACAGCATCATGGAAGTCATACAAATTTATTGCTAACTGCACCAAAAAAGAAGGATGAACGTTGAGCATTACATTATTGCCTATCGGAGTCCTAGAATACTTCAAAGAACAGTATTTTAATTTCTGTACTCATCGTATTCTTCTACCATATTTCAGTTCTTTTCGGATAGGAAATACTAAAACTAGATAATCCATACATGCAATACTACTCAATAAGCAAGTTTAAGATGTGAAAAAAGAGAGACTTAATACATACTTTAATCCCTCACTCATCAAGATTTCCCCCTTCACACCTGACATACTTAGGTGACTTATTACACACTTCATCTTTCCAAAGACGAGCCTAATACCTCCTTCTTTTGTGTATGACTACTTAAAATGGATTGTGCATAACACACACCAAATATATGTGTCATAATCTTAAAAAAAGTAAGCACAAAAGAGAATACTTGAATCAACATATTTCACCCAACCCCACTAATCTGATTTTCGTTGGCTGGAATCCCATTACAAGCACAAAATGAGTTAAGTACATACCTGAGCACCATATACAGAAAATAGGTCGACTCTGATGATTTCCAATCTGTAGATAGAAGACAAAGTGCCGCTCTTGTCATATCTTGAACTAAAGCTCAAAATTTCTCCATCTGTTAAAAAAAAAGAGCGAATCAACAGATAAATAATCAAATAATACAGTAAAAAACTTTAACTCGAAAAGGAACAAGATTCTTGGTGGCCAGAGCTCTTTCACTGTCATACACTGATCTGAGATTTCTAAACTATGATCAACAGTCATACAGCTAACAGCTCAAACCGATACAGTTTTTGCAGGTGAAATAAATGAGTTGAAAGGGATAAGGCACACTTTTGTTAAAGGAATAAATATTGTAGAGGAACTCTCCAAAGGTGGGTTTAAGTGAAGGGAATTTAACTTAAAAACTTAATAGGAGGAAGGGGATCAAAGAAAGTAAAATCATGTCCTAAAAAAGCACATTGCATACTTCCAAGTTCCAAGTTTCAGGAGACAGGACAGCTTGCACAAAGAAATATTTGAGAAAATCTACCGATCCTTCCTCCTCAATCTCCTTTCTTTTCCTTCAAATCATTCCTGCTCTTTTTCTACTCCAATGCCTTTTTTATGCTCTCCTAAAACAAGAAACTAAACCTGAAAAAAATAACAAAATCCGTAGTCTAAACAGCCCTCGAGAAGTTACTAAATTTCATAATTTGTTACCAGAACATCCCCTTTCAGCTTCAACTAAGTTAGCCTATTCTATAAGTTCATTTTAAGTGACTCCATTATAGCGTTTATACCTTAATCCCTACCGCAAATTCAACATTTTATATTGTAATTAAAAGCTTCTGCATCTTAAGGCCATATATTGATTTAAAGGTATAGACATACATAATTCTTATGAGCAATCATCCCTGAGATGAAGGTATCCACAGAAGAAACTTTTTCCACTTATCAGGAAAACGTTTTTTTTATAAACGAGAAATCCCCATGCGTCACTCATTGTTTGAGCATCAGCCCTTCTACCCTTCTCCATTTAAATACCCAAGACAACAAACTATGATACCAAAACAACGTAGATAACATTTTCTAGACTTGAATTTTGAATATTCCCTGCATCCCTCTGGGTGTGAAACGAATTATTAATTGTTTGACTTTACCTTTCCAATCCAAGGTGGAGTCATCACCACTGAAGAGCCTTCGCACATAATATTCTTCTTCCAGAAAGGCAGGCTTGAGGCGTCCCCATATTGAAATGCCATTTGATGGATGATCCATCATCTTAGCATGTTTCATGTGAACAGCCTACGAAATACACAATAGGTTGTGGCTTGAGAGGAACCAAAATTGGACAATGTCTATTCAGAAAAATCAATTTTAGAACAGAATACAATGAAATGTAGCGTATTGTTTGAGCATATTCTATATAATGCACAATTCATTATAGAAGCTTAGGTTTAAATGTGTACTCCAAAAGTTGGGCAAATGTTATTTCTGAAAAGCCATACTTCACACAGTATCTCATGTATGATGGGGGATCAAAAACTAGCCTGAACTTAACTCAACACGAAAAGTTAGCCCATGACGTGAGGATTACCAAAACCATACAAGAAGACCAAATCCCCATCCCACAACCAATGAGCGAAAAACTTAACCCTCCCCCGCTGCATGCCTAGGCCTATTAACTAGAGCTTGGACAACATAATTTGAAAGCCCAATATCGGGTAAACCAAGAATTGAGATGGGTCCGAAAAGCTAGTTCTTGATGTGAGAATTGCCTAAGAGCATAGAGAGCAAATCCCCATCCCATAACTATCGTGGACAAACTCAACAATGGGAGAGATCACCGGCCCCTGACCTGCCTCCGATTACTGAAAGTGAATTCGTTTCCAATTATCCTAAGCCGGCCTATCATTCATTGGTTAGGGTTAGGGAAAAAAAGTTACCTGGAAGTAATCTCTTCTTCTCAGTGAAAGCTAAAGGGGCTGGTATAGTAGGAGTGTGGTGTGTGCTCTCTTTATTCTGTAGATGCGCTCCTGGGAAGGGAAGCCATAATTTTGGATGTAGATAGATCAATCTTATCCAAAGAGAGAGGTAATAATATGATATACAGGAAGGCGTACCAAGAACTTTAGTGCAGTATGCTAGAAGAGTTTTATTGTACTTTCTTTTGCACCTCAATGTCTTTTTTTGGTATATAATTGTGGTGTCCGGGCAAAGCTTTCGCACACCTCGACTTATTCCATGGAATACCTACCACCTCCCACAAGCAACAACTACCAAGTAACTCTGGCACCATGAGGTCGCAAGTTCAAATCCTAACAGAGAACAAAAACACTAGGTGATTTCTTCCCATCTGTTTTAGTCTTGGTTGACATAGTTACCTGGTACCTGTTGTTGTTGGTGCGAGGTAGCAGGTATCCCGTGGAATTAGTTGAGGTACACGCACGCTGGCCTGAACACCAGGTTTATCAAAAAAAAAAACAAAAAATTATAGCGCACCAAGATTGGGGCTGAAAGTGAATCTCTACAGCTCCATGACTCAAAGGTTATGGTGTTGTTAATCATGCTCTGGTCTAATGGCCATATTTCCTCTATCAGACTTGGCTCTTGTCTCCTTAGAAATCAAGGTTACACTGTTATGAGCCTACAGAACCGACCTTGTTCAGGTTAGAGTGAGGCCCCAAGAAACCACCAATACCTTGCAACAAGGTAAATTACTTCTTCCTCTTGTGAAGGTTATCTTAATATTTATATCCATCACAGAGTGTTATCGAGAGCTTCACTTTTAGATACATCCTTAAAACAAGCATTGTCTGTCTCCTCCTCCTAGGTACTTCATATTCCAACTTTCACCTTAAAAAAAGAAGGGGGGAAAAAAAGGAAAATGCAGTATCTTTCTACTGTGTTTCAAGCTTCCATTATACGGTCAACTAAATTAAGCAACGATAGTGATCTCATCAATTGGATAATTACTTTGTGAATTATTTTTAAAAACATTGTCAATTCAGTAAAGATGTGATATGGTTGCTCATATGAAAAGTTCCTCCGGTTTTTTGTGTGAATGTTTTCTTATATATTATTTTAGAAACAGCTACTGCCTCCTGTTTTAGAATTTGAGTTTATTTCTTCAATATTTTCCCAGAAAAATACATGAAACCCAAACGCATTAATACAGAAAAAGGTTGGGGGGATCAAAAGCCGAGACTTTACATATTCTGCTATAGAGAATAAAAAAAGTGTTTATTGTACTTGAATAAACCGACCCAAACTAGTTTGGATTGAGATGTACTCATTAAATGATATAAGATGTTGTAGTCATGTCATCTGGCTTTTTCTTATGTATATGCCTTTGATTATTTCTTTTTCGTAATTGTGCAAAGAATAAGATTTGGGAAATGAAAACATAGGCATATAAGTGACAGTTACAGAATAGAGCTAGGAACGAGAAATAGTTCATTAACAAAAAATAGCTAGGAGGAGAGTTGCTAAAAGAATTGAAAACCACCTTAGTCAAGCACTTAGCAAAATAAACTGGGTGCAGCGTGCTAGAACTATCTGGCATTCCCCAATCAACTTGATAGTCGTACATCTCAGAACTTTCGCCCTGCAAAAATAAAATACAAGGACACATGTAAGCATAAGAATAAGCTAAGACTAATCGACCAAATTATATAGTGAAATTGCAGTGGTTGTTTACTCACCTCGAAGTAATCGTCAAAGAAATTAGAATCATCAATAGAATCACCTGCTAAATTGATGTCATCAGGTGATTCTACCCTCCTCTTCTCGTATTGGGAGAAGTCCATTCCAATCAATGCACTCTGAAATAATCCAGTAAAATAGAGATAGTAGAGATTTCAGCTCTGACCTACAGACATATATTTCACTACAGATCGACACTCTTACAACTCAAATTCCACATAACACATTCTTGAACAGTTGTTTATCAACTTCAAGACAGGTCTAATTCAACATCTCAAGGTCAAATACAAGACACTAGCCAGCTCATATAAAGCCCAAGGAAGAACTTCCATAAATATATTGATAGGAGGAAATAAAATTAAAGGGAAGAAAAACATATTGAAGCCATTAAGTCCGACTGTGTGAGCTTCGTATTCTTATGTTGATCCCTAGTCTGGATAAAATAGAGGAGTTGCGGTAGGTTGACAACTAGCGTAAAGCTATTTGATCCAATCACATCCCTATGGAAAGAAAAAGGACAAAGAGGATAAAGTGAGAGATCATTGAGATAGTTTAGTCATTTCTTACACGGACTTCCAAATGCAACAATTTTCAGGTTCAACACTATAATGATTAAAGGTGTTAAAAGTCATGATACCCCAACCCTTTTGGTGCATGATGTATGTGTTACATGTTCTTGTGTGCATAAAACAAAATGTGTTATAACAGTATTTGTGCATGCCCCACTTATGGGATTACACTGTGTATGTTGTTGGATTTTAAATGATGTTTAGAACCTGTTGAACGCGATTCAGATTCGTTTCAAGTTGGTCGGACTAGGTCCGAGTAGAGAGTGAGAATACTTAAATATATCTGGTGCAACTGGAATGGAAATTGTGATTCACATGAGGTGCAACTGCAATGGAAGATATAAGAGAGGAATGAGAGATACACAAGATGTGATCGTATGACCTGAGATCAAATGCAGTGATGCTTCAGTCAGTTGCTGAAATTTTTCTTAAGGGAAAAAAAAAGCACCCGTGGGTTAATTCTTATTTCATTCTTACTGCTTGAAAACATCTATAGTAGGGTTCTAGGACTCACTCCATCTCCAAAATCGCATAGAAACTCAAGTTTTGGAATTTGGAAGAGACGTCCATCATTGGAATTCCTGATTTCTCCATTCACATCACTCTAGAAGGTGACCCGAAGGGCTATTTGAGGTTTTTGAGTTGGACTACTTCAGGGGTAACTTTTAACCTCAGAACTTATGAGTTTGAGTTCTTTTAACCATGGATTAGCAAGCTGAATTAGAATCAAAATATAGCTTAGAATTCATCAACAGGAAAATTTAGGTGATGGAAATTCACAGTTGATGGAGAATTGATCACTAATTGTTATGAGTAGCCTTAGAAATGATGAAGTGACAATTAATTTAACCAACCCAAGGTATAGGTGTTGGTTGTTAGCGATCTCATTAGTTCATGTATGATCCTTAAGACAATAACTAATAGAGATATGACACACAGCCAAATAAGACGCCAGGAGATTATAACTGCACTGCATAAATAAGAACTAGGTGAATTCAGAGGACATGCTTATGAAGATATTAATCACAATTTTTGTTTATAGGTATATGAAAATACTAATCACAATGTCTAATGAGAATACAGAAAGCTCAACCATGATCTGATATTAACCACGAAAGACAAAATATCCATAAAAGTAGAAATATGTACCACGGAATTACTTGCATCCCGATTCCGCAAGATATTCTTGTCATCATAAATTTCAAAGAATATGTCTGAACACATGAAGGCAAACCATCAACAATGAACATAATAAGGGAAATGATCAAATTACAACACTGTGAGACACACTACAACAGAAACAGCCAAACCTCCATATTCATCAATCACATACTGAAATTCTGCCCATGACACTTGTTCATGAGGTTCACAATGAACCGTGCCAGGGAATATCAACAATGCATTGCTATTAGCCTGCAATTAGAAATAAAAACACTCCATCTGAGCCATCCAAAAGAAATATAATCGTACTTATACCGTGCAAACTTTTCTCACTTGCATGTAGAATGAACAATATCTAATTTATATAGCATCTATTAGCGCAAACCTCAACAGTTGTCCTTGCTATTTCAGCAGCTGTGAGTTCAGTATCACGAACTCTTCTCTGGTCCCGCATTCCTTCAAGAGGGTGATAGCCACTGTTGCCGACATAGTTAGGGGAATCAGGAACAGAATCTGGGTAATCTGCTGCAACTGAAATTCTTGAAAGGCAATTCTCGTGTCCTACAGCAAGCCAATGCGATTGTGCAGCTCCGAAGAAAGGGTTCTCAGTCCTGAAACTATACAGGAGGAGCACATATGTAAGAACACATAGCTTCGTCTGGAAAAAGCCAAACTAAAGTAGAACCAGAATGCAATGGTAAAATAATTGCATGAGAAGTCCAATGAGGCCGGCACTCAAAGACAACCTCTGCAAGCGCCCTCCCCCCTTGCTGAATTAGGAGTTCGTAAAATCTAGATTAACTCATAATTTACCAAACAAAAATACATTGAGGATTGGAACAGAATAAATCAAGATCATTCCTAACTAGACCAAGAAGATTAAGATGATTTCTGATCTTGTTCTTACTTCTTACCAGTCTCCAAGAGCAGAGCCATATTTGTTCCACCGAGATGGCTTGGGACTTGGGAGTTCCCAAAAAAAAAAAAAAATTGACACGACAAACACCAATAACTAATGTAGATCAAGAAGCAGCAGAGGACCAGAAATATTAGTCAAGTCAAGCACCCTTTATCCTAATGGGAAATAGATTCTCAAGTTATATACCTTATACCTGAATGGTCAGAGAATCTCTGAACCTCGTGTGATGGTTTGATCCAACTGCTTGTAGCTCCAAATGATGCTGAGCAACTACCTCCATCAGCATGACATATGAAACATTGTGAAGGACCTAGAACAGTTGCCAATATCTTTAGAGAATAAGGCCAACTAAGGACCACATAAAACCCAAAAAAGTAAAAGAAATGATAACATCTAATGAAGAAACATCTCCTGATTAAGATAATGTGAAAAGGTAAGCTTGCTTTCGTCAAAATTTTATTTTGGGTTATCAGATAACAATTTAATCATGTCTAAAAGTTAGAATTTTTCCAAACTCTTCTGTTTATTTCAAAAGGTCCAGAAGAGATACAACGGTACCACCTCCTAAACCTACCCTTTCCAATAAAAAATGTCAAGACTCTCTATACGCATCATTAAACACCAAATAAAGAGAACAAAACTATGGTACATTAGTAGCTACATCTAATGCAGTAGCGGGCTTACAAGGTATTTGGTATTCAGTTACCCAAGACACTTTAAAAAACTATTAACAAAGAGTGTCCCTCTCTTATCTGGGTTTCAAGCAATGAAAAACAACAAATGATATACATAATTATTCATTTGCAGAGAAATGTAGAAGGAAGAAAGGCAGAGTTTGTGGTTCTCACAAATTTTTCTTAGCCCTCTAGATTTAGGAAGCAAAACTTATGACTTGGTGGAATTGACATTATAACGACACAAACTCTATGCACAGACTTATAACCAGAAAATCCGCCAGGGGAGCAATCAGAGTGCAGTTAAAGCTCAACGGAAAAAAATACTTCTTAAACAGCTAATCAGTAGGTTGTTCAAACATCTGTTTGCTCGGTATCTTCAAATATGCCGACGAGTGTGTGTTTGATCCTCCAAGAGTAGTGCATTTTTGGAGGATCCGTCACAAGGTTCAAACTGACCAATGGTGGATTTCCCTGAAGTTAATAATGAAAGACCACAGGAGAAAACTATATAACTAAAACCCATATTTTTACACTATAATAAATATAGTTTTTTTTTTCTATGAAGTAAGGTATTTCATTAGAAAGCATCAAGCAGGTGCAGAATTACAGAACCTCTAAGGCAATATAGTTAAGACAAACAACCACCACTACAAAAGAATTTACTCCCTCCGTCCCAAAATAATTGTCACTTTAGCAAACAAAATTGTCACCTTAGGAATTCAAGACAAAACATAGTATGTTTTTCAAACTATACCCTTGTATGAAAGAAATACTTCTTGTTAATTGTGCTCAATTCCTCTATTTAATATTTTTCTTAATGAGTGTGAAATGAGCTAAAGTGAGACTTATTTTGGGACGAGTCTAACATCCTCCTTGTCCACAGACATTCAAAACTACTACCACCTTGACAACACAAGAAACTATGACATACAGCTGCAGTATACCAGGAAGAAAAAAACACCACCCAAAAAAATCAAATTTATTGCTAATGGGTGCTAATTATTCAAATAAAAAGTCAACCCCACAAAAAATTGAAGTGAAAAAACATGAATAAAATCAATAACCCTTTTAACAGGCACATAAAAAAGGGTTCTTGAAAAAGAAAAAAAAGAGAACTTTTTGTGTTCTCTGTGTTTTGGATCAAAAAGTACAGATGATTTCTGTAATTACCGATGGAGATTGATGATGAAGGCGCGGAGATGAACATCAAGAAACAGAGTGAAGTAGTATTAATGAAATGAAACTGAGGAAAACGTTAATTGTATCGAAGATCTTATTGTTGTCGCTGTTGCCCCATAAACTCATAGTGAAAGTCAGTAGAACAGAGGTGTCGTTTTCTATAAGGAGACACGTGTGAGGCACGTGACTTCAGTGTGCCTGTTGGCTGGCGGCTTACTTCTTACCTCCTAAACATCATTTATTTATTCTCCATTAAAAAGAGGTTAGGTTAGGTTTTACTAATTCTTCCGTTTCATATTAATTGTCCAGTTTTCTTTTTATATGTCTTTTATGAAATTATGAATATACTAATTTAGCTCTTATTTTAAAAAAATAACTTTACAAACTTATTTATACTTTCAAAAATTATATAGATAAAACTTAAAAAGTGGAATTAATTCTATCTTAATTTTGTAAATTGACAAAATCTAGGACAATTAGACATAGCAATATGGAATAACTAATATGGGACAGAGAAAGTACTCTCTCTATTTCATACTAATTGAATTTGTGAAGCAGTGAACACTTATTAAGAAACATATTCAATGACATAATTTAAATTATATTTTTCACTATTGTCCTTTCTAAAATCATAAATGTAACTTTATAAGTGTTGCAATTTATCTCCCAAAAAATATTAGTCTTCATTAAAGGAAAGGGCAAATATGAAAAAAAATAATCAAACATTCATCTTGAACTTTGAAGAATTCAATTATTTGGAACAATGAAAAAATTCAGTTAATATAAAATAGAGAGAGTAAAGTTGGCTTGATAACAAAATGCACTGAATAATGTTATGTGTGTTTAAATGATACATTATCAATGGGATTGAAGGGTTAAAATTTAATAAGGTTAAGATGAAATGTCAAAATCAAAATAATTGAAACTACTAAATACCATTTGGTTAATACATAGGGTTTGATAGAATTTATTAGTTAATATCCAATATAGGTATTAGACATTAAGTAGAAAATATATATACAAAAAAATTAACTCCCGATATGAATCCAAATTTAATTAAATTTAAATATAAATATTGAACATCGAATTAAAAAAAAAACACTTTGTTTTTATTGCTATATTAACCTTCAATGTTAATGATAATCAAAGTTTAATGCAATTTGTGTGGAAAGGTCTAAATCCTGTTGATTAAGTTAAATTTGTGGGGGAAAGTTCAGTTTCATGCCTTTGAATGCACTGATTTATTTATGTCTTTTGGTGGAAACTTTTCTTTAAGCTCACCACTATGATATTTGACCATTCAAAGAATTAAAATTTTCATTCTTCAACTATTATTAAATTCATAATTTAATTTTTGTAATATCTTATGAAGTGCATTTAATTTTTAATTAATTAAATTATGTATTTTAGTTATTTTAGGTAGGAATGTTATATTTATTCTGTTTTGAAATGTTTGATATCTATGTACCGTAAATTTGTTAATATTCAAATGCAAACGACACAAAAATTGCACGTTTCAGTTACTTAAATATTGAATAACTTAATCATTTATTATAAAGATCAAATTTTATATATCAATAGTTGAGAAATAAAAAATGTTACAAATCGTAAAAAAAATAAATCTATTATTCAAAATGCAAATTAACATTACTTAAGTGGGATAAGGCACAAGGATCCCCTAGACTATGATCGAAATCCCTCACACACTTAAATTTAGTTAGGGTCCTATTACCCCCTAAACTAATTTAAAATATACCCCCTCTATCCCTAATTGTTTGTTCACTTTTGAATTGACACACCTATTAAAAAATCAATTAATGACATAATGAGTTTACCATTTTACCCCTATTAATTATGAAGTGGATGAAAAGTTCTGCATTTTTCAAAGTAATTAGTCATTTAATTGAGGGTATAATAGGTAAAAAAAATGTCATTTCTAGATTTGTTAAAATGGACAAGTAATTAGGGACAACTATAAAAGGAAAAGTGGACAAATAATTAGGGATAGAGGGAGTAATAAATACCCCACAAACGCTGACATGACATAGAGAGTGTATTGGACACATGTCATTTTTTATATAGGTAGCTTTATAATTAATCAGTACACATATTTATTGATATTAAAACTTATATATATATTAATTATTTTTATTTCTTGCTTTGTAAATATTTATTTTCACTTTAAACTTTTTTAATTAATTTATTATCTTTTCACTTTTAATTATATTTAAAAAATTATATGTATTTTTTTTTAAATAATTTAAAAGTGCCCTTTAATTTTAACGTTTTAATTTTTTTATGTTTTATTTTATTTTCTTCACTTATTTTGATATCCGTTCAAATAACTTATTTTAAATACAAGACATTTGGAATTAAATTTGAAATCAAAACAAAACAAAAGACAACGAAAATAAAATTAATAGAAAAATAAAAACAGAAAAAACAATGAATGAAGGTAAAAAAAAAAAGGTTCTGATACAAGGTAAAAAATGTGTATTAACTGAATTTAAATACAAGATAAAGAAAATAAGAATATATATATATATTTTTTATACACGTGGCAGGCGAGTGTGTACAAACACAACAAACTTGGGTGGTTGAAGGTGCCACGTTAGCGCAAAAGATGCACAAAAATACGAACACTCTAATTAAACTTAGATGTGTCTCTGAGATTTCGATCATAGTGTAGGCGGTTCTTGTGGCTTATCCCTTGCATAGTTATAATGAATGAATCGTTTTAATTTAGAATATAGCTTATAAATCTCCCAAAAAAGATCAAAATATGGTGTGATCGTACGGGAATAATGGGAGAGGAGGGTAGAGTTTTGGGAGGATGAAAAAATTGGTGAGCAAAATAAATCAGTTATCTTGAAACATGTTAAAACTATATTCGTATTATTGTCATATATTTAATTTTTTTAAAGAAAACATTTCCTTTTTCTCTAATATTTAACGTGAAAAATGAATAAATTTTAAAATCATGTTATTTCTCATGTTAAATGAAATTCTAAATAAAAATATAAATTATTAGTAATAAATTGAAATTTCTAGAGTATTCCAAAGTAATATATGCCTTTTTGTAGAGCTTAAAATTTCACCTCATCATTATTGACATGATTTAATTTAATTATATTTATTTGATAAAAAAACTAAAATAACCACAAAAGCACATGACCAATTTTTTTTTTCTTTTGAAGTTAGATCTAATAATTAATAAATACCCTAAATTCAGACGTAAAAAGTCTTTATTATTAAATTAATCGTATTTCATGTAAATTCCTTAAAGTAAATTATTCGTGAAGCTTAAAAGTTAAATTAAAAGATAAAATAGACAAAAAAAAAAAAAAACTCGAGGATTTTATTTCTTTATTAAAGTATAATTAGATACTTTCATCCCTTCAAACACAAAAAAAATAAAATAAATGCCACTTTCTTCATCAACGCCAGGTAACCCTTCTTCCATTTCTCTCTTTTCTTCATACTGTTCTTCCATAATCACACCATTTATAATCAGTATTAAGTCCATTAGAGTTTAATTTCTTGATGTTAATTGTGGGTTTAATCGATTCTTGATGCATTAGCTATTAATGGTCATGTGGGGTTTTAGCTATTTGCAAAATCTGTGGCCTTTTTCTGTATTAAACCCCAATGATTTGAGAATTTCAGATGGGTTTGTGAGGAAATTAGGAATACCCGAAAGTACCAAACAGTTTGTTTACGCAATTCAAGAACCTGAATCGAAGGCTGTTATATACGTATTGTGTGTGCAGAATTTGTCTGAGCGATCTGCTGTTGATGCGGAGTGTTTAATTAGGGAAGTTAAGCCTGAGGCTGTAGTTGTCCAAGTGGGTAATTCTGTAGATGGTCATGAAAATGAGGGAATTGGGTTGAGAGATGGTGGTGATTTAGAGGAGGAGGAGGAGTCGGTACCAACTTCGTCGATTGAGGTTTTGAAGAGGTGTTTTGTGCATAAAACTAGTAAGGAGAAGTATGAGAATGTGGCGGGGAGAGTTGTTTTGAGAGAGATATTTGGGGTTGGGTTTGATGGGCATTTCCCTGCTGCCAAGAAAGCAGCTGAAGAGGTTGGTTCGGCTTTCTTGTTGCTTGAGTCACCGTTTGTTAAATGCAGTTTGTCTGGTGAGTATTCTGATGTGGGGGATGTGGGGTTCGAGAATAAG
>JAJOOS010006604.1:0-26973 GCA_029582725.1 Solanum chiquidenum
GTCTATCTCTTTGTCTTGTGAGGCAGCTCTACAAACACTAGATGAAGGAGCTGGAGAAGCAACAGAAGCGGAGACTCCTGCTGAGTCAATAATAGGGAGAAAAGCTTGATATATCATACTACTTGGTTTAACCTCTGCATCCTCCATTTTCTTCATAAGTTTTTTTTTTTTAATTTAATTGACTGAAAGTTTTCCCCTTCTTTTTCCACTTCTTGTCTTTCATCCAACCATGAGTGAAGTTGTTGCTTTGCAAAGGAAAAAAGCACAGCTTAGATGTATGTGATCCACAATGAGGAAACAGGGTCAAATTGAAGAAGCGGGAATGTATAAAGAGAAACAATGAATCTGCATAAAACAGTAATGATGAACCATATGCTGGTATCAGAGAAACATGACAAGAGTGAAACCTGAAATCTAGAAAGACAATGTGGACAGGGATAATATGGAGCATTAGTCTGGCCTACGGCTTAAGAAAGAACGTACATCCTGGACAATTTTATGTTATATGCTATAGGAACATATTCTCCGACTTTTTCTTTCTTTAGGATCAATAAGCAAAACACCCATTTCAATGACTTGAAGATGTCATTTCTAACAGCAACATAGGATTTCTATGATATAACACAATTTCAGTAACAGAGACGAAAGTCTTATGTTAAAGTATTGACTCACAACAATAAAAATTTAAAAAGACCAATGAAATCATATGAGATTTCAATATAGTTTTCATGTTGTCCTTAAATGCAACATGCATTTATTTTGTAAATTAAATTCTCGATGAGATTTAAATTATCATAGTTTAAACTACTTGTTTTATCATATGCACCCAAAATGATTTAGATAATAGAGCAAAGAGTAAGAGAAACTCGGCATTGAGTTCCTAAAATTTTGACCCAAAAAAGAAGAAAATTTTGAAGGAGAAGGTCTAAAACAAACTTTAGCCATTCGAGTGACTAAAAATTATTTCATTAAGGGCAAAAGGAGAATTATAAATTAAAGTTGTTTCTAATCATAGAAAAGTAACATTCTTTGGGATAGTCTAAAAAAGAAAGTGTGTCACATAAATTGAGATGGGAAGGATAATATTTTATGCTTAAAAGGAAAAAAGGAAAAGAAGTCAAAAAATCCAAATCAATAACTTTTATATGGTATTATATGGGTATATCTGGAAAAAAATGCAGCATAAAATGTGCCCGAGTGGAATCGATCTCACGTCCTTGAGGTGAAAGGATCAACCTTTCACCAGTGGCACCATGTGCTCCCTTTGTGTTGTGGGTGGCACGTTTAATATTTATAAGATATCTTATATATATATATAAACAAAATTTCAACCAAGGTCACAGGGTGCCGTGGCATCCCGTGGCTATACATAGATCCGCAATTTTCTGTTTTTATCTACATGACAGAACACGGGAAAAGTCGTGCAGAGAGTAATCTTTACTTCCCTCCCTAATCTGTGGAAACAAATTGATAAACGCACATGTACAAGAGATAAATCATCCTTATAGAAGACTACCAATCCAAAAGGCCAAACTATTCAATGAACTAATGGAAAGAACTACCCACATGAAACTCTACTATTGCTTTGCACATTGAAACAGTACATATTTTCTATCTTAACTTGCAAAGTCAGTTCGACCTCATCTCTCACTTCCCACATCGCCTAAAATATGGTATCCCTTCTGTTTACTTCTCTTTAACTGATAGAAAGAGTAGCCACATAAATAACCGCGTATAGGAAAAAGATGTTTTAATTAACATACGTTTAGAAATAAATGCCACCTGAACCTGACAGGTTAATTAGACATTCTATTTTCTCCCCGTACCTTCCCGCTAAAAATGATTCGCACCCAAGGGTTCAAAACTCAACAGAAACAAAAAACACTAGATGTTTCTTCTCATCTGTGCTAAACTTGGTGGACATAGTTACTAAGTACTTGTTGCTGGTGCAAGATAACACGTATCCCGTGGAATTAGTCGAGGTGCGCAAAAGCTAGCCTGGACACCACGTTCACCAAAAAATTAAAATGACTTGTCACCACTCAGGACTTAAGTTCTAGCACAGTAGCACTAGCTCCATAACAGCACACCGAACGAAGCTACAATATACACATTGGCTGAAATAATCTCCGCATTCATAATAAACCACACAACTCATACATAAATTTGCACACGGATGTTGAAACTGATCATAACACCTACCATTCCTCTACAAAATCAGTCCCATCATAGGAACCACCAATGTCAAGCGAAAATCCGTTTATCCAAAAAGAGAAATAGTAAATGTTCACACATATCAGGAGTCCACAACAAAAAATCCAAGCAACTCTATGTAGTAAAATGTTCATGCATCAAAAGATAAACAGAAAAACCCCATTTTAATTCCAGGAACCTGTACTTCGAACGGTTACCAATAATCCAAACGAGGAATTGATATTCGACCCAAAAAATCAAAGCTGAATTCTGGGCGGGGCGAACGGACTAATGTTATTTGATAGTGCAAACAAAAAAGAAGTTAAATTTAACTTTGATCTGAATTCTGCTATTTTTTCAGTAGAGAACAAAGAAGTAAAATTTAGGCATACCAGCGAACAACGAGCAGCGAGCAGCGAGCAGCGAGCAACGAGCAATGCTTGTGCGAGTGAAGAGTGAATGGACGCAGCTCCGTTTTTTCCAATAAATTCTCTTTTTGTTTTTTCCTAAGTTGGCTTTATATAGTCAGGTTTAGTGGTACCAAACAAAGTTTTTCCCGAAAATGATTTTTTTTTACATATATAATTTTAAAAGCAATGGTCTCCATATCATTGCAAAAATATTTGTAAGAAATAATTTAGGCAAGAAAAAATAGTGTCTTAAGTTTGATGACAAATTTAAGATAGTGTCTAAATATATGATGGATAAGACTGGTCTATTATATATCAAATATTATCGAGTTCTATGAAGGAAAGGTAATTATTCGTTGGGAGTCTCATATGGTGAAAAAATAAACACGTGAAAGAATTTGAAATATTATATTTCTAAATTATTCTTTTTGAAACAGGTCTAATCTACTCTGGAACTTGAATCAATGAGTTTCTAGATAGAGTTGTAGAGAAAATAATTATTTGATGTTAAGTCTCCAGACAATGATATTGTGAATATCATTAATGAATTTTAGGGAGGTCAAAAAAGATTTCTACGCATATCTGGCTGCAAAGAAGTCAACAAGTTTTTTCGTACTAATACAACTTCCCAGCACAACATTTCCCTTCCTCTAATCCTTACGAGAGCTGTTGAATTCAAATATATGATTGATTCCCCCGATAGCCTCTAGCAGAAAAGATACAAATTCGTTGGATTCCTCCGGCCACTATTGTTTTTAAGCTAAATATTGATGGAGTTTTCGTTCAGGCTAAACATATGGGTGGAATTGGTGGAGTCATTAGAGACTCAAGGGAATTGGGTTATTAGTATTTACAGAATGATTTATGTCTACAGTCATGTAATGGCAGAATTGCAGACTCTTAATGACTCCACCAATTTCTACAGTCATATGTCTACAGTCGTGACTCTAGACATAAATCATTCTGTAAATACTAATAACTCAATACTCTTGAGTCTCTAATGACTACACCAATTCCACTCATATGTTTAGCCCAATTCCACTCATATGTTTAGCCTGAACGAAAACTCCATCAGTATTTATCTTAAAAACAATAGTGGCTGGAGGAAATCGACAAATTTGTATATGTTTTCTGCTAGAGGCTATCAAGGGAATCAATTATATATTTGAATTCAACAACACTCATAAGGATTAGAGGAAGGAAAATGTTGAGCTGGAAAGTTGTATTAGTACGAAAAAACTTGTTGACTTATTTGCAGCCAGATATGCCTAGAAATCTTTTCTTTTGACCTCTTCTTAAAACTCATTAATAATATTCACAATATCATTGTTTAGAGACTCAAAATAAATAAATAAAAAAGTTTCTCACCCAACTCTATCTAGAAACTCATTGATTCAAGCTCCAAAGTAAATTAGGCTCATTTCAAAAATATTGTTAGCTAAATTTAGAAATTTAATATTTCTAATAAGCTCAAATTCTTCCCGGTGTACTAACTTTCAACGAATTTAATAAATCAGTCCTATCCACCGTCTATTTAGACACTATATTAAATCTATCATCAAACATAAGACACTATTTTTTCTTACCTAAATTATTTCTTACAAATATTTTTGCCATGATATTAAGAGACCATTGCTTTAAAATCATACAAGTAAAAAAAACCATTTTCGAGAAAAACATTGTTTGGTAATTGGTACCACCAAACCTGACTATATAACGCCAACTTAGGAAAAACGAAAGGAGAATTTACCGGAAAAAACGAAGCTGACTCCATTCACTTGCACTCGCACAAGCATTGCTCGTTGCTTGCTGCTCTTGCTCGCTGGTATGCCTGAATTTTCCTTCTTTGTTCTCTACTGAAAACAGAATTCAAATCAAAGTTAGATTTAACTTCTTTTTTTGTTTGCGCTATCAAGTAACATTAGTCCGTTAATCGCCCAGAATTCAGCTTGATTTTTTGGGGCGAATATCAATTCCTCGTTTGGATTATTGGTAACCGTCCGAAGTACAGGTTCCTGGAATTGAAATGGGGGTTTTCTGTTTATCTTTTGATGCATGAACATTTTACTACATATAGTTGTTTGGATTTTTTGTTGTGGACTGTAACTTATAGCTGAGTTTGGAATTTTGAGAGTTTTTTGTTTGTTTGTTTGTGTTTTTGGGTATCCTGATGTGTGTGAACATTTACTATTTCTCTTTTTGGAGAAAGAATTACTCGGATTTTCTCTTGACATTGGTGGTTCCTATGATGGGACTGATTTTGTAGAGGAATGGTAGGTGTGATTATCAGTTTCAACATCCGTGTGCAAATTTATGTATGAGTTGTGCGGTTTATTATGAATGCGGAGATTATTTCAGCCAATGTGTCTATTTTAGCTCCGTTTGGTGTGCTGTTATGGAGCTAGGTGCTACTGGACTAGAACTTAAAGCCCTGAGTGGTGATGAGTCATTTTATTTTTTTGATGAACGTGGTGTCCAGGCTAGCTTTCGCGCACCTCTACTAATTCCACGAGATGCGTGTTATCTTCCATCATCAACAAGTACTAGGTAACTCTGTCCACCAAGTTTAGCACAGATGAGAAGAAACACCTAGTGTTTTTTTGTTTTTGTTGAGTTTTGAACCCTGGGTGACCCATAGGTAACTCTGTCCACCAAGTTTAGCACAGATGAGAAGCAACACCTAGTGTTTTTTTTGTTTCTGTTGAGTTTTGAACCCTGGGTTCGACTCATTTTTAGAGGGAAGGTATGGGGAGAAAATAGAACGTCTAATTAATCTGTCAGATTCAGGTGGCATTTATTTCTAAATGTATGTTAATTAAAACATCTTTTTCCTATACGCGGTTATTTGTGTGGCTACTCTTTCATATGTTAAAGAGAAGTAAACGGAAGAGGTACAATATTTTAGGCGATGTGGGAAGTGAGAGATGAGGTCGGACTGACTTTGAAGGGACTAAAAGCTCATGCTTCACACATTCCTTGGTGTGATTGCATTACCTTAGCAAGTTAAGATAGAAAATATGTATTGTTTCAAGGTGCAAAGCAATAGTAGGGTTTTCATGTGGGTAGTTCTTTCCATTTGTTCATTGAATAGTTTGGCCTTTTGGATTGATAGTCTTCTATAAGGATGATTTATCTCTTGTACATGTGTGTTTATCAATTTGTTTCCACAGATTAGGGAGGAAAGTAAAGATTACTCTCTGCACGACTTTTCCCGTGTTCTATCATGTAGATAAAACAGCAAATTGCGGATCTATGTATAGCAACGGGGTGCCACGGCACCCGGTGACCTTGGTTGAAATTCTGTTTATATATATATAAGCTATCTTATAAATATTAAACGTGCCACCCACAACACAATGCGAGCACATGGTGCCACTGGTGAAAGGTGAACCTTTCACCTCAAGGACGTGAGATCGATTCCACTCGGGCACATTTTATGCTGCATTTTTTTCCATATATACCCATATATTACCATGTAAAAGTTATTTATTTGGATTTTGTTGACTTCTTTTCCTTTTTTTATTTTAAGCATAAAATATTATCCTTCCCATCTCAATTTATGTGACACACTTTCTTTTTTAGACTATCCCAAAGAATGTTACTTTTCTATGATTAGAAACAACTTTAATTTATAATTCTCCTTTTTGCCCTTAATGAAATAATTTTTAGTCACTCAAATGGCTAAAGTTTGTTTTAGACCTTCCCCTTCAAAATTTTAGGAACTCAATGCCAAGTTTCTCTTACTCTTTGTTCTATTATCTAAATCATTTTTGGTGCATATGATAAAACAAGTAGTTTAAACTATGATAATTTAAATCTCATCGAGAATTTGAATTTACAAAATAAATGCATGTTGCATTTAAGGACAACATGAAAACTATATTGAAATCTCATATGATTTTATTGGTCTTTTTAGATTTTTATTGTTGTGAGTCAATAATTTAACATAAGACTTTCGTCTCTGTTGCAGAAATTATGTATGTTATAGAAATCCTACATTGTTGTTAGATATGACATCTTCAAGTCATAGAAATGGGTGTTTTGCTTACTGATCCTAAAGAAAGAAAAAGTCGGAGAAAATGTTCCTATAGAAGATAACATAAAATTGTTCAGGATGTACGTTCTTTCTTAAGCTGTAGGCCAGAATCATGCTCCATATTTTCCCTGTCCACATTGTCTTTCTAGATTTCAGGTTTCACTTTTGTCATGTTTCTCTGATACCAGCATATGGTTGATCATTACTGTTTTGTGCAGATTCATTGTTTCTCTTTACACATTCCCGCTTCTTCAATTTGACCCTGTTTCCTCAATGTGGATCACATACATCTAAGCTGTGCTTTTTTCCTTTGCAAAGCAGCAACTTCACTCATGGTTGGATGAAATACCAGAAGTGGAAAAAGAAGGGGAGAACTTTCAGTCAATTAAATAAAAATAAATAAACTTATGAAGAAAAGGGAGGTTGCAGAGGTTAAGCCAAGTAGTATGCTGGATCAAGCTTTTCTCCCTATTATTGACTCAGTAGGAGTCTCCGCTTCTGTTGCTTCTCCAGCTCCTGCATCTAGCGTTTGTAGAGCTGCCTCACAAGACAAAGAGAAAGACGAGGTAGCTTTCATGGACCTTTCTGGTTTTATATTTTTGTGCAATAGAGAGACAAAACTCGATTGTTTCAGATTTCGTGTTTTTGGGGTTGGAATAAAAAGGAAATGGTAGAAAAGATTAAACCTGGAACAAAGCTCTTCCTCTTTGATATTGAGTTGAGGCTCTTGTATGGTGTGTATGAGGCAACATCCACTGGAGGAATAAACTTGGAAGCACATGCTTTTGGAGGCAAATTTCCAGCACAGGTAACTCATATTTGTTGTCAGTTATATAAAATACCCAATTGTTATTAATCTTAGTTTAAAACATGCATGATATATTAGGTAATGAGATCAGGACCTTCTGGTTTAGTGTGATATGAACTAATCCTGCTTGCATTTATGATTTGCTAGATTTTTTTACCCCGAAGCTTGCCATGTATGTGTATTATTCAAGAACTAATCCAATTCTTTTAGATATTTTATCTAAGAAACTCTACCCATCTAGAATTTTCTACACCAATCTTTCCAGGTCATTGGGGCAAGTGCTTAGTCCGTCGATGTGGATATTATATCCTCCTGGTAAGCGGAAGTTCTGAGGGATAATTATGTTCCTTTACTTCTCTAGAGCCTGTGTGATGCATTTATTTCTGTTAAGTTGTCACTATCTCATACCCATTGTAGGAAGCCATTGCTAATTTATTGTACATGTCTGTATGCTTTTTTGTGTTGTCAGAGTGTATTTGTTTCATATCATGGTTGTAGTCACAGGGATAATTAGTTATTTCAGATACTTTCAGGCTTTAAAGTTTTTTATTACTGTGTTATGCGGGGTAGCTTGCACACACCTTGACTATTCCACAACTTCTTCCTCTTCCTTTTTGATATGGTAGAATCAACTGCTAACTCTCTTTCCATTTGAGCTTAATCATGACGCATTTGTTGTGGTGTCCAAGTTACTTGGATTGACGAAAATCACTCTCTCCACCTAATTGGTTTGCGTGACTAGATACTAGCTTTATGTTTCTGTTGCTCGTCTGTCCACTCAGGTGAAATTTCAATTTTTTAAGGAATGCCTTCCCCTGCAAGAATCTTCTTTCAGACACGCCATAAAGGACAATTATCATGACAGAAAGTTTGAACCCGAATTAAATGATTATCAAGTAAGGGATATTCTTTCTTAGTTTGGAGTATCAATGTATTTCACACACTTACCAATGCTTTACCACTTTATTTTCTTTAAAAAAATCTTGAAATATACAGGTGAGGAGTCTATTATCCTTATTTTGTCCCCTGACTGCATCAGCAACAGCAGCATTTGTGTCCCATCTATTGGCACCGTGTTTGCCTAATGTTGGCTTGCCAAAGATTATGCCTGCCTTGGCTGTGGAAGATCAGGTTAAGTCGCTGCCGTATCCTCAGGAAGTGGGTTCATCAATGGCAAATGTTGGCCCACTAAATACTAATCATGCTTTTTCTAAGGAACATCAGGTCAAGTATATGTCATTACCCATCTATTTTCAGGATCCATATATTACCAGAATGCCACACTTTCATGCTCCACCCATTATGGAGCCTCATTTACTGGTCTCTCAAGTGCAGGATGAACCCAAGCACCAGCCTCATTTGTCAACTGCTTTTGTCGATGAGCAAAATACTGGTGATGCTGTAGAAATTGATTCATCTGAGGACACCCAAGTACCCTTTTTTTTTTTCCTTCTATCATTGTTTAAATCATTACCCTTCTGTAACAATGAAAGCATGTTATATTTTTATCGGCATCATTTTGGCGTCAAAAGTATACGTGGTTAGCCTGTTCTATTTCTTAGTTTCTAAAATGTGTTCTTTTTGGTCCTGCAGGATGAATCTGACCGACAGGATGATATATCTGGCTTTATATTCATGTGTGGTATAAATACAAAGCATGCTTGTTACAGATTCCGTGTTTTTGGGCTTACTTCGAACAAACAAGAAATGATAGAAAAGATTAAGCCAGGAGCAAAGCTTTTCCTGTTTGATTTCGAGGTAAAGCTTCTGTATGGTGTATATGAGGCAACATCCACTGGAATAATAAACTTGGAACCACTTGCTTTTGGAGGCAAATTTCCAGCACAGGTAAATTAATTTGCTGTCAGTTATTTAAAATTCTGTCCACTTCTTGATTTTTTAATACATGATGATAGTAAGAAATGGGTTTGGGGGTCAATGTGATTTAAATTCATCCTGCTTGCATTTATGATTTGCTTGGCTCTTAAGCCCACAAGCTTAAGAATTTCCCTTCTCCAATCTTTCCAAGTCATTGTGCAAGTTCGTAGGCTTTGATGTGAATAATACCAAAGATAAAGAAGCTTTGAGCCACGTGATGCTTTTATTTTTATGATGTTGTCACTATCAGTAGAAAGTCATTGCTAGTTTATTCCACATCCTTCTGTCTACTCTTATGTGTCTTCAGTGTAAGTTTGTAGCTTGTTATTGTTAGTCACAGGGATATTACTAGGATACTTTCTAAATTGTTACATCCCAAATCTGTTGCCTTTTGCTCAACTATACATGATTATGCATTTCTAATTCTAGTTTGTTTCTGAATGTTACTCTGTAGATAATTTAGTGTCTTAGACCACCAAACACCGATGTTGTAATTGACCATTGAACTTAGCGGTTATTTGATTTGGACACTAGTTTTATGTGTATTATAACAGAGATTGTTTATGCAGTGAATAATAATTTTTTTTTGAATCATACAGTGATTAATAATGAAGGAATTGTAAGCAGTAACTATAATGAAGGGATTGTTATGCAAGGATTACTTACTTAAAGGACATTTTTGTATTTGGATAATTTAATCCTTGTACTGATAATATCATATTCTTGTTCCATATTTTATCCTGCATAAATTAATGCGTAAATTCTTGTGTAACTTAATGTAGATATTATTTATTACCACCAACAAAACACTGCATTAGTTATGCAGAGATTTTTTTTTATGTGGCCAACCAAATCCTCATTAGTTACACTGGGTTTTATGTTGAGATAAATTATACTGATACGATCAACCAAACAACCTCTTAGAGTCTTGGACCAATAAACACCTGACATTGTTGTTGATGAGTGATTCTTTCGTATCATTTTAGTAAGAGACATATCATAGCTTCCCTTTTTTCTTTTGGACAGCATATCATGGCTTCTTTATTTGTCACATTATTATTATGATTATTTTGTATGTGGTCACTCTACCCCAAAACTGCCCACTCAGGAGCCAACTGCTGTCCTTCCTCACTTTGTTCCCTTGGTTACTCAAACAACTAATCTTGTATATGGAGGTAGATGGTCTTTACCACTTGGTTATCCATCCCTTGTTATGGGTTCTTTTGTTGCTGCAGTAGGTCGTGGACTGGTAAGGTATTAATTTAGCTATTCGGTTTTTATCTGGTATTATTGACATGCTTGGTATCTAGGTTATTTGGATTCACAATTATCACTTCATCCACGTAATTGGCTTATGCAATTAGTTACGAAGATTCATGATACTATTGCTCTCATTCAGGTGAAATTTCGAATTTTTAAGGAATGTCTTCCCCTGCCAGAAGCCTCTTTCAGACACGCTATAAAGGACAATTATCGTGACAGAAAATTTGAACCCGAATTAAATGATCGTCAAGTAAGTGATTTCTTTCTTAGATATGGAGTGCCAATATATTTAGCATTAGTTGGTGTCTTGCAAATGCTTTAAAGCTTGCTGTTCATTAAGGGCCTTCAAAAATATACAGGTGAGGAATTTATTATCTTTATTTCATCCCCTACCTGCGTCAGTAACAGCAACAGCGGTGCCCCATCCACTGGAAAAAGTGGGCCAGTCTTTTGCTAATGTTGACATCCCAAAGATTACACCCGCTTGGGCTATGGAAGACCGGGTTAAGTTGCTGTCCTGTCCCCAGGCAAAAGTGGGTTCATCATTGGCCAATGTTCCACCACCAAATACAATTCCTGCTTTGTATATGGAACATCATGCTAAGTATTCCTCGATGCCCACTTCTGTGGAGATTCCATATATGACCAGAATGCAGCATGTTCATCCTCCACCCATTGTGGAATCTCAACGAGTCAATGAACTCCAAAGTGCTCAGCATGGATGGCCTAGAACCACGAGCTTCATGGAGAGTGCTCTTACAGTTGCAGAACCTAAACAGTTGACTGCTCCCAGCCATGCATATTCTCATCAACCATATGTCACTCAAGGCATTTCAACTTGTATACGGAATCCATATCACAGGTTTTGTGTCCTTTGCTTTCTTTCTTTTCTTTATTCTCTTCTCTTCAGTTCTGGAAGCTGTGGGGTGGGAGCGGAAGACGTGAGGTTTTCAATTGCTTGCTTAACATTAAGATAGTAATACTTCCTGCTGTTAGCAATTGGGTGTATATTTGCAATTCAGCAATGATGTTCTTTCTCTTTTCAAACTATCTTCTTGTGTTTGACATCTTTCTGGCTTTAGTTAAAGAAACTTTCTAGCATGTATTAAGTTGACGTTCGACTATTAGCCCCATGTTTGAGAGTTTGTCTCAAGTATTCAAGAAGGAAGTTGTAGCAGCAGTGTGGGGTGCTATGATATATCACACTTGACAAGCTAGAAACTGGAAGCCGTTCAGAGGTGAAAATGTAAATATCAGTTTGTTAGTGGCACAGATAAAGAAAGAAGTCATATAGAGGATAGAGTTTCCGCAGGGATCTAGGAAAGTTCATAAATGCAGATTACTGATTCAAAGGTTATGTATCTAGTTTTTTGTCTTCTGTCGGATGCCTACTTAATCATATTACCCCTTCCTGAAAGGTGGATATTATGTTAGATGCTCTTTAGGTGTATTATTTTTTGTTTGTCTATAATAATATTTCATAGTTATTACCAAAAAAAACAAAACAAATTGCTCCCCTGTTTCTAGTTTTTTAGTGTATCAGTCCATTTTCAAACCTAATAAATATAGAAGGGTGATCTTAAATTGTCCCATTGGCAGGTATGGATCAATGCAAAGTGGGGTCGTGTCGCAGCCACATCTCATGGAGCTAAATGACAGGAATTACCAATTGAACTCGGGAGTAGAGCGAGGAATGCTGCCACCTCATGAGAGTAGTGCTACAAGCAACTACTTCTCTGGCCCTTCAGCTCCTTATGCTCCTCCTGTTCTGCAGCAATATGCTTCATCAGAAGCTGCAATACTGGAAGGGACTTCTTCCATGTCATACCAACGTTCCCTTATAAGGCGTTATGGGTAGACTTTTGATGATTAGGTTGTTATCGGAATGATATCCATGTAAAAGAATATCACCAATAGTCTCAACTTTTTTTTCTGAAGACATCTGTTGTGCCCTGGAGACAAAATGTAGATTACTTTTAGGAAGCTAGCCCTCTCTGTCTAAAAACTAATATTATCAGTTGTGTGGCTAGTAGTGGTAAACTTAGAATTTGCTTTATTCATCTTCTGGTGTGATTTGAGGTTGGTATTTTGTTTCTGCTCCTCTGTCTGTCTGGTAATACGAATCTCTAGTGGTTGACCTCTTGCCTGCCAAAACAAAGTGTTAGAATATGTGGCTATGCTAGTCTGTTAAACATAAAATAAGAGTGCAGATTAGATTGCGCAAGTGGGCGGCATTAGTTCAATCAATAAAAAAGTCTGAGCAGTGATTGATATAATTATCATTGTATCATTACATGGGGTCAGAAGATGCTAGTTAAGAATTTTCTTTTTCAATTATAATACTCGTATGAACATGTAGATATTAGAGTAAATTTCTGTACACCTGTAACGTACCTAACACAAAATAACATAGGAGTTACTAGTTATATTCCGCAGTTTTAGGCTTTTAACTTTTTCCTAAGGAAATTTTCTCCCAACTTTATTTAATGAGTCTTCCACAAGTTAAAGCATGGTTTTACATTGCTATTGTAAAAATCAATTGACATGAACCTAAGTTGAACTTGTTGAGTGTTCGTGTCTGGTTTAAATGTAATAGTCAATTGGGGCTGTTTTCGTTCGAGAAACTCGTGGTCCATTCTTTGACTTGGTGGGCAGCCTCTTGAGTGTGCGGTGGCTATGTTGTGTATAGTCAGGGCTGGCTTTCGCTTTACAATATTGATATTGACAATGATTGCGTGTAGCAAAATGAGCACAACTTTAGTGAATTTAACAAGATTTTCATTTTAACTCTCAAGAAATATTCATTTAACACATAACATAATTGAAAAAAAATCATTTCTTTAATTCAATTGGTAAGACATTATTTTCAAGAATCTAACTAAGCTTGAAATAAAACCATTGATAATGATAATCTTATTAATAACTATAGAAAAGAATCTTATTCTTTGAGGAGTAATAGATTCGAATTCTTAACATAGAGATAATTTCAATATATAAACGCGCTTTTATTTTATTAGTACAACTTTTGGACTGACGCAGCTTGTGTGGGTCCCGCTCCCTTCTTCCCTTTCTCTCTCTGACTCTCTGTTCAAAAGTTCCCATTACATTATACAGTAAAGTTCAATTTATTAACCAAAGTTTCTGCGCGCACACAGATATTTGGATTTGTAGCTTCCTGAAATTGTAGCAATCGGCGGCAGTAGCAGCCATGGGAAATTGCTGCTCCGACGAGAACGGTGGACATTCGGCGGTCGGCGGTAACGGTGCTTACGCGGCAAATCAAAACAACGGTCATAACGAAGCCGTCGATGCTCTTTTCAAGTCTCGCGGTTACCAAGGCCTCTACTCGCAAGTCGAGGTTCTTTATTCTCTCTGTTTTTCTACAGTTTACTCTTATACAGGTGTAGGTGTAGATGTATCACCAGATGACTAGTTTCTATTAATGAATGAATGCGGATTTATTCTATTCAGCTGATTAGAATTTAATTGGATCGGTTTTGGTTGAATGTTATCTATAGTGAGAAAATTCGTCTTAGATGAGCAAATGTAGCTGGATTTTGACTTTTTATTAGATTGGACTGGAAGTTTACTAGGCTTGACCGAAAGAAGATAATTTGAAAGCTGCCATATTATTCCTTTCTGAATTGACAGCCTGAGTAGATATGTACTCCACATTTTCCCGTGATTTCGCTAGAGTTTATTTGGATCATTGTGGTTGATTAAGATCTTTGATGGAGAATTCGTGTTAGGTGAGGATGTAGTGCAGTTTCTTGACATCTATCAGATTGAACTGCAAATTGAATTGGCATTGACTGGGGGCAGAAGATTCCAGGAAGTGCCTTATTGCGTGATTGCCGAACCATCAGCTTGATGAAATGTCTCGCTCCACATTTTTGCTGGGACAAAGAAGTTGATATAGACACCTTAGATAAAAAAATTGTGACCAGGAACTAGTGCTGACTAGTTGACTGTTGTATATGGGATGCTTGTCCATAACAAAGAAACAATGTATTATGTTACTAAACTGAAGTATTTGGGGTTGGAGAGGATACTGTAGGTGTATCACAGCAAAGATTTTAAAGTGAATTGTTCACTTCCAAGTCGATGAGAATTGAATGTGGGGGTGGGTGCAAACATTGGGCGTGAAAGGAAGAATAGAGAGCATACAGTTACTTGATCAGAAAATTTGCTCATGTATTTGCATAGTTTTGAATGGATAAATTGAGGAAGTATGGATGTATTGAGGATTGATATAGCCGATTCCAACTAATTTGCCTACCTACTTTTGCATGTGATATGATATTTGATATGACTATATCTCTTCTTGCCTATTTCATGTTATGTCATCCACTGTTCTTACAGGATTTACGAGAATGTAATGCAAAGAATATAGTGTGTACCTTATCCATGTTTGAATCTCTCGATAAGTGAAGAGAAAAAAACCATAGAAAGAATTAGGGGAATGTACCAAAGTTTAAGAATTTTACATCCATCTAACCATAGAATGTTATTTAAATAATTTTGGTCAACAAAAATTTACCAATGATATACAACAGTCAAAAACTTAAGAAAAAAGATGTTCTTAATGAGTATGGTTGAAATTTGTTGAGAACACATAGACGAGGCAATATACAAAATTTGAGGAAGATTGGAGGTGTTTTGAACTGGTTTGGAGTCATAATTCTTAGTTGAAAAGTTTTTTTGCGACGCATGTATCTCACAGACATGTAAACATGGATATACACATATACATGGGATACACAAGCGATACACAGTTATACATGCAAAAACTTCGTCTTCTTCCTTCTAACCATTGCTCAAATTTCAATTCAAACCACCTCAAATCTCGACCAAATCATCCCAAAATTGTTATTCAAGCTCCTTAACATGTACCCAGTCTATACCAACAACACCAACTCGAAATAAATTCCAATTTCAAAAACCTGAATTTTCAAACTCAAGCGTAAGAGAGTTTCAGTGGAGTTTTAGCTCATCTTCGTCACTTTCCAAGCAACCAAACAATATTCTATGCAAGAAATTAACTCCAAAAGATGTACCCCATCTATTCCAACAATACCCACTAGAAACAAAATCTAATTTTGGAAAATCGTTTCATGCTAAACTTAGTCCCTGTAGAAATGTCTAGGTGTATCATTTGATTTGAAAACTACTATTAAGATAAAGGTTGAGTTATACTGTATTTAAATAAAGTAAGTTTGATGGTGGAGATGAGATTTATTATGTCTAATAAATTGAATATTGGTTAGAATAGAAAAAACTTGTGATAGCATAAAGAAGAAAAACACAGCGGAGTAGAAAACGAAGAGAAGCACTAAGTAGAGACGGAATCGTCAGCCAATTTGTAATAAAACAAGGATTTAAGGCTATTTAACAAAGAAAAGGATGTAAGGCTACTTTTGGTAGTTTTTTTGCTCCAAGCTGCCAAATTATGTAATTTTCTCAAAAATATACACGGGAGAAGTCAGAAGAGGAAATGTTAGTTGACCTTAGTGCATCTCAAGTAGGAGCTAGAGATAGAATGATGCAGCTTAATAAGGCACTCAGTTTATGTATGTGATTAATGTTCAATATGAACGTGATCTATACTTTAATCAACAAGATTGAGATTCAAGCTCCTGGAAAGGTATTTTTACTTCGACACTTTCCCAATCATCGAGACCTAAATCAATCAAGTTTGATTGCATAGCTAAGTTGCTTGGACTCTTTACTTTCACTGCCGCATCCATATCAACATAACATGGGTGTGTGATCCATCCCTGATTTGGTTTAATCGATTTTGGATACTTTGACTAAAATCGTAGGAAAAATTCGGGACAAGATACAATGGTTTCTGGAATCAAAACAAAATTTAAGGTGAAATTGAAGAAAATGGAGTACCTTGTATATAGAAATTTCTATGTCAGTCCTCCTTGTATCACTTTCTGGGATTCTCCTCTTGATCAATATTTTCTCCTTGGAATACCTTGTATGTTTTCCACATAATGTCTCATAATTTAGACATATAACTCTATTTTTATATATTTAAATTATTTTTAGCCGAATCCCCGCACCTGGATTCGCAGTTTCGCACACCCAAATCTTAAAATCTAGATCATGAAGGATCGGACCTCTAGATTCACACCTTTATCGGACAAACGCACCCGAGTCCGACCAATTTAGCTGCAGATTAAAGCTGACCTATTTAGTTTTGGTTCTTAAATTAAGATGTAGATATTACCTCAAAGGTGCTATGAACTAAAAATGCAGTCATTTTAAAACATTTACCTTATGCTACAAAACATAATTGCCTTCTATAAACTAAAAGGTCACCTATTTTAGGTATGAGAATAGTTATTCGTCAAATCCAAAGAGATTAGACTGCTAACTAAATGTGTTTCTAAGAAGTTATCGTGCTGTTGCTTGATCAATTTGGTAGTTGGATATATTTTGTATCCTTTTACAGTTTTCTAGCGATGGTCCAGTGGGATGACAGGGAAAATATAAATTTGAAGGTTGCCAAGTTGCATAAAAGTAATTGACCTACTGTTAGTTTAATAATATTTTACAATGTGCTGAAAAGGAAGATAAAAGTATCAGGCGTTTCAAATTGATGATTAAATCTCTAACTTTTGGTTTCCTATAGCGTAAATATCCCAATGCTGTTACTTTGACGTAAGCTATATCAGATTGTGTGAGGTTCTTATTAATCATTTTTCTGCTTGAAATCATTTTGCAAGCCCATCACTATTTACAAGCTATTTATCCATTCTAGTTCTTGGCTAGGAGCCTATGACAAAACTAAACATCGGCTATTAACTGTGGATATCGAAATCTTCCTTTTACAGTTGTTTTTAGTCTTAACTATTCTATTTACTTGCAGTTATCTCTATCTGCTACTGGTTTGCGTGATCGCGATGTGCTTTCCAAGGTTTGTTCCTTATTCTTTAGAGTTTGGTAATGTGAATGAAAAATACTGACTTTCATGTGATTTGATTCATGGTAATACTGCTTCAATATTATTTGTTGTTATCAATATACAATTTCTGTAACTTCATTTCCATAGTTGGAGCAAAGCATTGAATGTTTACACTCAGAATGTTTTTCATTTCATTAGGCCAATCATTTTAAGGATCAAGTTTCGTGTTAATGCTTAAGGTTAGACCCAGAAGACTGTTCATGTATTTTACATAGGATATCCTCCAAAGCTAGCTTCTAGAGACAAACTACTGTAGTGAAAGGTTGATGGAACTATACTTCCAGAACTGTGTATCAATCATCTAGGTTGTTGTTCATGTGATACGAATAGTAGTTGTTGCTCCTTTTTATTATCTGATATCTTCCATTTATTTCTATATTAGCTTTAGAAATATGGTTTATATTATCAGGCTCACTCCAGAGTTTGCGATAGAAAGTAATTGTCTGTTGTTGTAACTTCTATAGCAGATATCACAAGTTCTTTTAAGAAATTTCCCTCTTTGAACTGGCATTTTAGAGACTTACTGACTTCTGTGTGGTTTATGGTTTATGTATTACTATGATGTTGAATAATGTTGTGTCCACCTAACTAAGAAGTATACTATTTCATTACACTGAATAATTAAATGATGCACTTTGTGTATTTTTCTTCTAAAACTCTTAGGAGTGTATTTATTTTGTATGTTAGTAGTTGCATGCCCTCCCTTTCTGTTTCTTTCTTTTCTTACTTGAATGGCTCTGTTGTTACTTTACAATACATTTCATTTGCTAGCATTATTGTCTTGGCCTAAAAATGTGTTTGACTTTACCAAGTTATCATGCTCTGTTCTGAATCTCTTATTGTTTACAGAGCGATCCTATGGTAGTCATTTATTCAAAAGGAAGAGATGGTTCATTGCAAGAGCTTGGTCGTACTGAAGTAGTTCCAAACTCATTGAATCCCAAGTGGATTACAAAGTATACTATTGCCTATCATTTTGAGACAGTGCAGAATTTGGTGTGAGTCTTGACACTTCAGAATCGGATGTTTCTGTCAATTAGATACCTCTTTTCTGTCTTACGAGATTCTTTTTATCTCAGGTTTCGTGTCTGTGATGTTGACACTCAATTTCATAATCAAGATGTCAAGGTATATATGTGTGTCCTCTTCTAAAGGATTTCTAAGGTCAAAGTTACCCTAAGCAAAAGTTGATGTTTATCAAACTATCCCAACAGTACGAACAAAAAGTAACCTTATGCACCATCGGCAACACATCTTTGACTGAAGTCTAAAAAACATGCTTCTCTTTGTTTTGTTATTCTATTTTTATACGGTTCAATGAAATGAAATTGAAAAACTTATGAAAGTCTCATAATTTACATTTAAATCATTATCTATATAAATAATACTAATTATAAAGTGATTTTTTACATGTTCTCTTTCAAAATTTGACTTTACTTTCGCCAATCATAAACTGCTATCATTCGAAAGTACCTTTTTGGTGAAACTCCATTTGACAAAAAATACTTCACAAAATAAGCAGATTTTGAAAGTTGGCCAAGCTTGCTCTTTTTCAAGAGCGCGACGTTTTCTAGATAATATTTTAAATATAACTTCAAGTTCATGGAGTTACTTTGTTTGGTATAACTTATCCACCCTGTAGACTACTTCTGTAGCATCCCAGGCACTACAGTCTGGGATATTGACCAATCTTCTTGTATGAAAAAATATGTTCTTCTTGAGTCCTTACTAGTATTTAGTTTCAATATCTTGCATATGGTAGTTTATATGATCCTTGTATTCTCTGACACCTAATATTAGCCATGAGCTTCTCCTAAGTCACCTGAGCTTGCTGTAGAGCTGTAATAAGAAAAACATGTAAAGCGAAGCGTTTCTATTTCCATTATCTTCACTCTGCTACATTGTCATCTGTACAGGTTGCTCGACAATAAATTTCATATCTTACTTGATGAGTACATGTCATGTGCTTTGCAGTTCATTTATCTGTTCCATCATTTACTGTCTATGGGCAAATGAATAAACCATTTTACTTTTCAAGCAATATTAGAGGATACAAACATATATAATCATGGCTCATGACTAATATGTCAAAGTCTGCATAACTTATGCAGATGCTTAAACTGGAGGAGCAGGACTTTCTTGGTGAGGCTAGTTGCACATTATCTGAGGTGCTGATCACTGTCAATTCAATATTTTATTTTTTGAACTTATAATGTCAGCATAGTTTCTTACTTATGGTGTAAGAGACATGACTTAATATTGAGGCTGTAATTGGTATGTGAACTGAAGTGCTTAGAGACTACACATTTTGCATTTAAGGCTCTATACTTTGTGTAACTCGGTTATGCATATCTCACCACTGGTTTTATTGTGTGTTGGTTGGTCATTAAAACATTGTGCATTTGCTTCACAATCATCCAATTGCTTGATTATTTTGAGAGTTTATTAATGTTACCAGCAAGATAATAGCCACATTTGATGCCTGCTTTAAAACTGCTTGATATATTTTTCCTGTTTAAGGTCTTGCGTGCAGTTTTTTTATATTCCAACTAATGATTTCAGAATCAATATAGTTGTACGTATGAAGTTAACTTTTCCTTATTAATACTGGATTATTGAATTTCCTTGTAGATTGTCACAAAGTCAAATGGGTCCCTGACCTTAGACCTTATATGTGGAGAACAATCTTCTGGTCCAAAGCATGCCCAACAATCTGGTAAGCTTACTGTTTGTGCAGAAGAAAGTGTTGCGTCAAAGACTACTGTAGAGTTGAAATTGAGATGTGCAGAGTTGGTGTCTAAGGATTTGTTCTCCAAAAGTGTAAGAACTCATCAGAGTAGTTTTATCTTTTGTCGTTCTGAATTGTGTGATGGATATAAGTTCAATATCTTATTGCTCATGGCAGGATCCCTTTTTGGTGATATCTAAACATACAGAGAGTGGAATGGTGGTTCCAATTTGTAAAACAGAAGTTATAAAAGATGATCATAGTCCAAAGTGGAAACCAATTACCGTGAATATTCAACAAGTTGGAAGTAAGGTATAAAAGAAATGTTCCTCCATTTGCTTCCTAAAAGAATTTCTGAGACCCTCCCCCAAAATGTAGAATCTTGGAAGGGAGAAAACAGGAAACCCTGTGATACAGATACTGCTACGAGCTAGAGTGCCTCTTTCTATGGGACCATATGCTATTCCATGTGAATCAGATGTTGGTATGAGCAAGTGTGAAATTATTAGAATGTTCAATAGAATTTTGAATTTGGTGCATAAGAAATACTTTTCATGTAGTCATTAACCATATTTTCTGTGGATTGCTAACTCAATCATAGATATTTGGATTTGAAGTGTAGCTAGTTATCTTTTACTCATTGATTAGTTGAGGGATGCCCGTACAATATGCACTACTGAGTTTTGGCAGATCGTGTGCTCTCACTTAGAAGAATTTCCATGTATTTGCTCTTTAATCTGAAGGGGAGTCATGGAGCAATGGTAAAGTTGTCATCGTGTGACCTATAGGTCGGGTTCAAGCCGTGGAATCAGCCACTGATGCTGAGGGTAGGCTGCCTACATTACACACCTAGGGGTGTAGCCCTTCCCTGACCTTGCGTGAATGTGGGATGCTTAGTGCACCGGGCTGTCCTTTTTTTTTGGCTCTTTAATCTAATATGATATTTCTGATTTTATCAGCTAGTTAAATAATTTTATCATCAGGATTCTTTAGAAGTGTTTCATGCATTATCCATTGCAGAATACAATCAAAGGTTTCTCATCTTATAGTAGTCATCTATAGCTTTGAATTGAGGGCCTGTATCTCTAATAATCATACTAAATTGGTGGGGATGTATCCGCTAAATAATAACCATTTTTTCGAGTATGTCGGGAAACTTTATTATGATATCAATAACATTTGAACAAATGCAGGACAGTCCATTGACAATTGAGTGTTATGACTTCAATTCAAACGGAAAGCATGATTTAATTGGGTAAATGGTCTTTCTTTCATCTTTCTGTCATTTCTGACCTTTACAGACTGGAAACTGACTGTCTTTCTCCTATGCCAATTGTCAGCAAGGTTCAGAAATCACTAGCAGATTTAGAAGTGTTGCACTCAACTGGTTCGAGTGCAAATCTTTTCACATCAGCTGCTGTAGGACAAAATTCGCAAAACAAGGTAAAAATCTCTGTTGTCAGGAAAAGATACTTCTCCTTTTAAACTTTCTGCATTTGGTCATTGAGGTCACAATTTCACCAGGTCCTAAAGAGCCAGCTTTTTGTGGATAGCTTTTTTGAGAAAACGCAGCATACATTCCTCGATTACTTGGCATGGGGTTATGAACTTAACTTCATGGTGGCCATTGACTTTACTGGTACGTATTGGTCTGTGTATATGTTTTATATCAGGTTTGAGCAAAGTTGCTTATATTACTGTAGCTATGCATGGGCATATTGTTTACCTTCACCAATCTTATATCACTATCTCTGATGCCTTTTCCATTTTTTGTCATTGGGGGTGTTAGATTGAGCCACCTTAGGGGCTTGAAGTTCCTATTCTTGGAGTGCCCATTATTCTGTATACTCTGATTGTCTGTGTGACTGACTGTATCTGTATCATCCTAAATCTAGCTAATTTGTGGCACTTTACTCCACATCCACAGGAATTCTTTTGTATCATTACACGAAGAATTGCTTGGATTAACTGAAAGATGTAATAGTATGACAGAGTTTGATTTGCCCCTTCAAAATGATATGCATCTATAATGTTGATTCTATTATTTACACTTATATTTATTTGCTTCTCTAAGCTTTCTTCTGCTATGGACATTGGATATTTCTTTTTTCTTATTTTTCATCTCAGCATGCATTTGTTCTCTCACACGAGTTGTGTTTGTCAGCTTCTAATGGAAATCCACGCTTACCGGATTCATTGCATTATATCGATCCTTCAGGACGGCCAAATGATTATCAGAGAGTGAGAAACTGGTCTTGTACATAATGATCTTATATGTTTCCTTCATATGAATAACTTCATTAAATTGGAATTCAAATTTCAGGCCATCTTGGATGCTGGAGAGGTATTGCAGTTCTATGATAAAGACCGACGTTATCCTGCTTGGGGTTTTGGAGCGCGCCCAATTGATGGCCCTGTTTCTCATTGCTTCAATCTAAATGGCAGCAGTGACTACTGTGAGGTATGTCCAAATTTTGTTATATTTTAATGTTGTGAATTCCCTTATTTCTGGTTATCATCTTATTTTACTAATCAGTATTTTCTTATTCTAGGTGGAAGGAATCCAGGGTATCATGACGGCATACATGAGTGCCCTTTTTAATGTTTCACTTGCAGGACCAACTATATTTGGACCAGTTGTTACGTCAGCTGCAGATATAGCAAATCAGTCCTTGATGAAGCGCGAGCGGAAGTACTTTATTTTGTTAATAATCACGGTACATCTTATTTCCTGATGGTCGTGGTTTTTAGGTCAAGTAAAATGTTAACCATGTTGTGCTAGCACGTTTGCTTTCCATTGATTAGAGTTTTAGCCAATCTCTTCTCCACGATCAGAATCTATTGGCTTGTTAAGTGGGAGTTTTTCTTTCTATTCAATGAATGAGTTAAGTTTGAACCTTGCTTGGTAGCATGAGCCTGAGTTCCTATCAAACCTTGCTCAATTAAGCTAGGGGCAAATGGCAGAGTACATGTAAATATTCCATTGGAATGCATAAAAGTGGTGGGGAAAACCTTTGACTTGAATTTCACTTGGAGTGAAGCCACTCTATCTAATTTTGGTTGAAGCTGAATTTCATCATGCTTCTTTTGTGTGTAAATTTCATATGGTTATTTCGATATGCTGATTACATTATTACAAAATCCCAGGACGGAGTGATAACAGATCTCCAAGAAACAATGGATGCCCTTGTTCATGCTGCGGATTTGCCATTGTCAGTTCTTATTGTTGGGGTTGGAGGAGCTGATTTCAAGGAAATGGAGGTGTGTATTTTCTCTTTATCCAGAATGCAGTATTATCAACAGTATTAAATCGTCTAATGGTGTAAAGACAATTCCCATAATGTATGTCCACAGATTTTAGATGCCGACAAACAGAGACTTGAATCAACGCGTGGACGTGTTGCAGTGCGTGACATAGTCCAATTTGTTCCCTTCCGGGATGTACAAAGTAGGTCATTTTAACACTTACCTCGAGCCTTCTCTTATTGAAGAGGAGGATAGATGCGAGTGGGCTTTCTCTGTATGTGACCTGATTCCGTTGCATTGATTTGTAGGTGGAGACTCGGTCCTTCAAGCTCTTTTAGCAGAATTACCTTCCCAGTTTTTGGAATACATGCGGCTCAAAAGGATCCAGCCAACTTAAAGATCATACAAGAATTGTACATACAAATGTTGATTCGTGTATTGTGTCCTGTTAAAATCGCCATTTTCTAGCTTGTTCCCCAATGGTGTTAAAAGTTTTGTTTTTGGATGTCTCATTTCGTCTTCTCTTTCCTATTTCCCAGAAGTTTGTACTTAAATTATATTTCTTCATAATCATGTTCTTATTTATTTTGTTGATAAAAATTCAAATGAGGCTTGTTACCTTTGTACTGATTGAGTAAATGTAATCTCGTCAGGATGAGAGGATGCTGCAAATACCTTCCTTTTGTGAGTATCTTCAAATTACATTGCTACTTAATTCCAAATAGTTAAGGAGCTTGCTGCTGTGTTTTGATCGTACAGGTGGTTTTCTTAATTGGTGAAATAAAAAGAAATCTCACACGCTTGTTGAGAAGACAATATGAAATTGCAAGAGAAGCCAGCTTTTAGTCTGGTTTCTTCTAGTAACACTTGGGCAGTCTACTTTGTTAAGTCCAAGCTATGTAGAGTCTTTCCGTTCACACAATCAAATGTCCTATTTTAGCTTGTCTTATTCTCAAATACAATATCAAATATTTCACTCTTTTTTGTTTATTCCCTCCTAGAGGTTTATAACTGGATTTTTTGAAAGATACTCGTGAAAAACTTCCAACTTCCAAATTTGGCGTTCTTTTCACTTTTATCAATAGTCCCTTTCTATTTATTTATCAAATTGAGTAACAATCACTATGTCAACTGCAATGTAAGATAAAATTCAGACTTCCATAATTTGTTAGTCTAATCATACCAATCTATATCTTTGTTAAAATTTGATAAAATTACCAACTACACACACTCATGGTCATATGTTATAGTCAAATTTTGAAGATTAGTTGAATTTCAATTATTAAGTTCTGTTCCACTGGGGTTGATTGTGACAATAATAGAACAAAAATCAATAAATTGGAAGTATTTCTGTTTGCTGACCAAGTCTTCCACCACTTCTTTTTTTTCTTCTTTTCTATTATCTAATTTTTCCCATATATGACTTCTTTCGCCTGGTTAGACAAGTATTGACTTGACCTGTAACATCAATAATGAGCTATCATTGGTTAACAGTACTATACTCAATTTTCATTCTTTACCCTAAATTCAGAGCATCTTCCAATCCAAAAAGAAGAAAATGTATTGTTTTGCTAGTGCTAGATATCGTTGAAATATCACGAGGATAAACATGTACCAAATACATTTCTAAAAGAGTGAGTGACGAAATATATCTAGAACTATCCATTTTTTAGTTTCACATCTAAATTATTCAGAGTTTGAGAAATACATCTACACTATCATTAATAAGTTTGAGAAACACACTTAAAGTAATATGTGATGATGTGTGTATTACTCTCTTTTTCTAAAAAAAGTTGTCACATAAATTGCCACGTGGAAAACAATTCCACCATGGCAAAAAGTGAGGACAACTAACAATCCCAACTGAAAATATAAATTGAAATACATTAGTTAACTCTTTAAAAATAGATTGAAAATATTTTTTTTTTAAATGAACAAAAATGTGTCAGCAAAAAGAAAAATGCTATATGGATAAAAATTCAAGGCTAGATGCGCCTGAATGTGTGTATACACACATTTGGTCAGTATTATGCGTGTTTTTCAAACTAATGGGTAATAATTTAGGTGTATGTTTCTCACGTTTTTAATAGTCTATATATAAAATTGAAAAAAAAATAGTTTAGATATATTTTTGATACTTAATTGACTCTTTCTAAAATAATCATATAAATTTCATAGTTTATTATATTACAGGTGGAGAAGGAGATACATAGAGAAAATTGTACATATATAATTTGCATACACGAAAATACCCCTTCAAATACCCCCTCAAAGCACGCACGTGATACCAAATATGCTTTGGTCCGTCTTGACAAGTGAGGGCTTGTATAGGTCCGTCTCGATAAGGTTTGCTCAAGTAGTTGAGTACCTTTATCATATCGATAGATTGAAGGTTAAGTAAAAATACTATTGATTCTGTTAAAGAATGACAAAAGTCCCACATTGGTGGATAATGAGATGGGTAAACTCCTTATAAGGTTTGGACAATCCTCATCCCTTAGAGCTAGCTTTTGGGGTGTGAGTTAGGCCTAAGACCTAATTTAACATGGTATCAGAGCAGGGTCCATCTCACCCAATGTTGGGGGCCTCCAAAAACAAAATTGCCCACGCACCAGATGCTAAGCACTGGGCGTGAGGTGGGGTGTTAAAGAATGACAAAAGTCCCACATTGGTGGATGATGCTAAGCACTGGGCGTGAGGTGGGGTGTTAAAGAATGACAAAAGTCCCACATTGGTGGATAATGAGATGGGTGAACTCCTTATAAGGCTTGGGCAATCCTCCTCTCTTAGAGCTAGCTTTTGGGGTGTGAGTTAGGTCTAAGACCTAATTTAACAGATCCTCTATCATAGGTTGGGAAAAAAAGTATTGGTCGATCTGTCTCGACTTGATAGGTCTCAAAGATTTTGTCCACCTAAAATTAGACATTTTTTTAATTGCATTTCGTATATATACACTATGAGGTTTTGAGGACGACATCCATTTTCGAGTATAGTCTATCCATTGAAAAATCATCAATTAACGACAAATAAATTAGTATGACCAAAAACAACAACTTCTCCACTCAGTCTAGATATAGACTATCAGTTGTAAACCCTAGCATTTCATTCTTCAGTTTCTTAGTTTTCTTACTTAGTAATACACAAAGTTAATAATTTCGTACATATGAATGAATCATACATATAGTGAAAGAATAAAAAAAAAATGGATCGAGCTAGACATGGGAAGAGGCCGTATGAATCAGAGGAGAAAGAAGATAATCAAATGTATTCATCAGCTCGATCTCAACATGATATGTCTACTATGGTTTCTGTCCTCTCTCAAGTTATTGGTAACAAAAGTACGACTAACACAAATTCTTCTTCTTCCTCTGCGCATCATAAGCCATTATTAACCCTAAATCATCGGTCTAGTACTACTGCAGCTATGCAAAACCA
>JAJOOS010006606.1:0-13820 GCA_029582725.1 Solanum chiquidenum
GTCGGAATTTCGACATTACAAAAATAAAAATATCGACCTCCGGAGGTCAGAATTTTAAATATACAAAAATAAAAATACCGACCTCTGGAGGTCAGAATTTCAACATTACAAAAATAAAAATTTCGACCTCCGGAAGTCGGAATTTGAACATTTACAAAAATAAAAATACCGACCTCCGGAGGTCGGAATTTCAACATTACAAAAATAAAAATACTGACCTCCGAAGGTCGGAATTTCAAAAATACAAAAATAAAAATACCGACCTCCGGAGGTCAGAATTTTAAAAATACAAAAATAAAAATACCGACCTCTGGAGGTCAGAATTACAACATTACAAAAATAAAAATACTGACCTCCGGAGGTCGAAATTTCAACATTACAAAAATAAAAATACCGACCTTCGGAGGTCGTAATTTCAACATTTACAAAAATAAAAATACCAACCTCTGGAGGTCGAAATTTCAACATTACAAAAATAAAATTACCGACCTCCAGAGGTCGGAATTTTAAAAATACAAAAATAAAAATACCGACTTCCGGAGGTCGGAATTTTAAAAATACAGAAATAAAAATACCAACCTCCGGAGGTCAGAATTTCAACATTACAAAAATAAAAATACCGACCGCCAGATGTCAGTATTCCAATTCTGACCACAGGAAGTCGGAAATAATAATATATGAATTTTCCGACATAAAATAAAAACTGACCTCGAGAGGTCAGTAAATACCGACCTCCAGAGGTCGGTATTGAATAGCGACCAAGCTTTTTCCGACCTAAGTTGGAATGTCGATTTTAGGTCGGTATTTCAAGAAATACCGACCTTCGGAGGTCGGTATTCACTGTTTTTTTAGTAGTGTTAGGAGTCAATAATTTAAAAATAATTAAATAATTAACGACCAAACAACTTTTTTCAATTAATGGTAAAAACATCCTTCGTAGTGAGGATGTTTTTACCATGGAATTTAAATTTTTTTTAAGTGTTAAGGTCACTAGATGTAGCACCTTGAGTTCCAAAAAGAACTAAAGAGAGTTCATTCATGTCATTCCTAAGTTCCTTTAAGTGTTGGGTCAACTTCAAATGACCATAACTTTTAGCACAGGATGAGTTAGGTGGTACATAAGAAATCAATGAAAGGTCTTTGAATTATCTTTCCAACGTCACCGAGTTTGCTAATTTTCGAGCTCGTATGAGGGAGATATGCCCTTTTGAAGTTAGTATGTCCATTTAAGGAAAGTTACCCGAAAATACGAGGGGTATTTTAGTCTTTTCCTTATCCACACTCATTCTAAACGCAAATTACACCCAATTAAGGGTCTAAACTAATTAGAAGCAGTTTCATTCATCCCTAAAAGTGTTTAGGGTTTTAGAGAGAAGATTCAAGAGGAGAAAAAGTTCAAAGTTTCAAGCATTCGTTCAAGAAATTCAAGATTTCACAAAGAACCTAGTTCTTTGAGGTATGTAAGCTTCCATAGTGTTGGGTTCGTTCACCCACACGCCAATCATGTGTTTTTTTTGTGAATCTATCCATAAATATTGAGAAATTTAATTTCTTGATGAGTTCTTGATAAGTGTTCTTGAAGTTTCCTTATCGATTAAGTTTTGATGTAAAATTCTACTTTGGTCAACTTCAAACGATCATATATCTTAGAATATAAAGAGTTATGTGAGCTATAACCTATCAAATTAAAGGTATTTGAATCTACTTTTCAATGCCACCAATTTCGCGTCAATCCAATTTCTGAGTAAAAAATTATGACTATATTAGTCACTTGATATAGTGTTGTTACGAGTTAGCCGACGGGAAAACATTAAAAAGGGTCGTTTTTGGTTTTTTTTTCCTCCAAGAAAACCCTAAATAAATTTCTTGACTAATAAAAGGCTCAAAACAATCAGATTTTTGACTTTTAATCGGACATTCCCTTCTCTCTCAAACCCTAGGGTAAAATACTAAGGAAAAATCAAAGTAGAAGACTTCATTCAAGATTCTTTCAATCTTTTTCAAAATTCTTCTTCAAGAGATTTCAAGAAACTAATTCAAGAATCTTAAGAAAGGTTTTCTTGATCGTTTACCTTCAAGCTAGGGTTTCAAGGCTTCTAATCAAGTTCTTCTTCAAGAATCTTCATGATTCTTCAATTGATTCTTCAAGATTCTTCAAGAACCTTGTTCTTCCAGGTATGTAAGGCTATCATAGTGTTGGACTAGTTTGTCCTCACACCCTACATCTTCTTTCAAATCAGTAAAAGATAAATTTAGGATTCTACCCCTAGATTTGAGTATTCTTGAGATAAGTTGATTTGAGTTATTGAGTTTGTGGTTCTTTTAAAAATTCTATTCCTAATTATTGAGTTTCTACATTTTATTGAGATCCTTGAGTTGATTTGTTCATGTCTATAATTCAGCATGGACCATATTTTGAGTTATAAATCTTGAGAAGTTTTTCAAAGCCAACACTTGAGTTTTAAACTGACTTTTGAGGAAGTAAGTATGAAAATGAGAAGAGTCATATACATGAGTTCCATATTGTTATTCAGACCCTTGATTTGAGTCGTTCATGCCCTTAAATTCCACACTCCATCAGTTGAGTATCTTTGAGAGGAGTAGTATCTTCAAGTTCTAAGTCTTGAGTATTGAGTTCCTAATCATTTTGGGATTATATTCCTAATCATGAGGCTACTACACGTTACCCATGAAATTCCTTGAGTTGAGTAGTTCATGCCCATAATTATGCATGAACCCAATGAGTCGAGTAGTCTATAGATGAGTAGTATCATTGAGTCTTGAGTTCTCAGTACTGAGGTTCTTTAATTTATTGTTATTAAGATCCCTGAGTTTAGTCGTTCATGTTCATAATTCCACATGAACCCTATGATTTGAGTTATAAATTTTAAAAAGCTTTTTAAAGTCAATACTTAAGTTCTTAAACTAAGTTTTGAGAAAGTAAAGATGCGTTTTGAGAAAAGAGTTTTCTAAAGCATGACTAGTATGCCAATCAAGTATGCCATCAATGTATGAGCAGTATGGTATTTAGATACCATCAATGTTTATGCAGTATGACTTCCCGAGTCATCAATGATCATATTATAATATGTTTTTGAAATGTTTTTGAGAAAGAGCAGAGTTGAGTTCATTTTCCTTAAAATTATATATGGGAACTAAGTATTCCCAAGACTAAATGTTTTCACATTTAAGATGAGAGGAAACTAAGATTTCCAAAAGAGTTTTAAGCAGTTTTAGTACCATCTCTTTTAAGAGAAAGATTTTTTAGTAATAATCTCAAACCACATAAAAAGTTATATTTTTAAACATATGAGCTAGTATATTTTGGAAGTAGTATTGAGCACCGATATGGGGGAGAGCTCAGATAACTCACAGCCCCCATAAACCATATAGCCAACGTGGGTAGAAAGGGCCATACTTTTTAGATGATTCATTAATGCTCTTTAGCATAGACTAGTGGATCTACTTAGTGAGTAGGTCTTATACCCTGGCAAAGTATAAGACAGTTTTGGCAGCGTGGGTGAGACACTGTATCATCACATAGCTCATAGTGATGGTTGTCGGTTAGAGAAACTCCCACAGAGATATTTTATATTCTTATATACACAGAGTTTATTTTGTTTTCTTGCATACAAACAGAGTTACATTGTATTTTGTAATACATTGAGTTGCTATCTACTGTTTTCAAAGCTTTCGATATATTGCATTTTGTATTGTTACTTTATATTGAGCTGAGTATCCAGAGTTGAGTACTCAGATTCGAGTATCTTACTATTGAGTTCAGTCTTATTTTACTGAGTTGAATACCTTATCATTGAGTTAAGCCCTATTTTCTCGAAGTTGAGTTGAACTATGTTTTCTTGAGTTGAGTTGAGTTGAGTGAGTTGAGAAGAGGCAAGTATGTTTCCTTTTTATGTTATGCTTTAGAATTCCCCTTACATGCTCGTACATTCCACGTACTGCGTCATTTGGCCTGCATCGTTTCATGATGCAGATCAGGGATTCAGGATCATCAACAGGCGCTTTGTTAATACCACATGCAGTTCGAGTTAGCTATAGTGAGCCTCCTTGCTTCCGGAGGGTTCCACTTGTACTTTCAGTTATATCAGGTGTTAGGATATCGTGGGTCTTATCCCAACTTCCATCTTTATCAGTTAGAGGCTTCATAGATAGACAATAGAGTTTAAGAAGTCTGTTCATTTATTTTGTTAAATATTTTAAAGACTTAAGTTGCCTATTATATGGAGAGTTGAATATATTATTTTTATTTAGAGTTAAAGATTTGTAATTGAATTCAATGAATTTAATTCAGTTTTAAGCTTTTGTATGCTTAAGTTAGTCTTCCGCTTGTAGTCAGCCAAGATGAGGGTTCGCTTGGGGATCAAAAATGGTTCTCGAGTGCCCGCCACGTGCAGGTGTAGGCTCAGGTCGTGACATTCCCAATAGAAAAACCCTAGCTAGGAAATCATAAGCAATAGAGAAAAGTTGAAGCAACTTCATTCAAAGGTACACTACTATCTCGACTATTCTGCTGAATATCTTTTGATGGTGTGTGTATATATATATATAACTTTCGGCTATTTTTACTGTAACTTGACGAGTTGTTCACGTAAAATCTTTAATTTTTAATTTCAAGGGAAAAAAGTTGCAAAACATTCAAATTAAAGAAAACAAAGAAGATGGATGTTAATGTGGCCGCGGACATCCTCAGCAGGCTACCTATCAAGTCACTTCTATGATTCAAATGTGTTTCAAAGTTATGGATGACATTGATTTTCGATCCTTACTTTTCGATTAAGCATCTCAATCATGCAAGGAATGACAAGAATTCCCAAAAAAAATCCTTGCTAACCAATGGTACTCTAAATATGAGGAATTTTCCTTGAATAATTCTTCGTCATCGTCAGTTCAATAGGTTGAGCAAGTATACAAACTTGATTGTCCTTCTAACTAGGGGTGTCAAAAGAACATGAAAATTTGACCAAACCATACTGAACCAATTTATATCATTTTTTAAATAAAATTGTAGACTTTTATTTAACTGTATATGTCACGACCCGAGTCTACACCCTGGCTGTGGCCGGAACTCAAGAACCGTTGTTGTTCTCCAAGCGAACCCTCATCCTGGCTAACTACAAGCGGAAGACTAACTTAAGCATGCAAAAGCTTAAAACTGAAATAAAATTCAATAAACTCAACTTTGTAAAACATTACCTCAAATGAACAACTTAAAAGAAAAATAATTTATTCAACTCGTCATAAAATAGGCAACTTAAGTATTTAAAATATTTAATAAAATAAATAAATAATACAGACTTCTCAACTATACTGACTATCTATGAAGCCTCTAACTGATAAAGATGAAAGTCGGGACAAGACCCATGACATCCTGACTAAACTGAAAAGTAAATGAAATCCTCCAGAAATAAGGAGGCTCACCATAGCTAACTCGAACTCCCGGATGTATCAACGAATCTCTTGTTGATGATGTTGAATACCTGTGTCTGCATCATGAAAAGATGCAGGCCAAATGGCTCAGTACGTGGAATGTACGAGCATGTAAGGGAAATTCTAAAACATAAACATAAGCTTGAAACTTGATAAAAAGGAGACATATTTAACTCTTTCCAAACTTACTCAACTCAAGGAATACTCAAAGATACTCAAAACTACTCAAACTTACTCAACTCAGAAGTATTCAAGGATAAGATACTCAACTCAAAGATATGATATTCGACTATGGGTACTCAACTCAATATAAATCAACAATACACATGCAATATATGGAAAGCTTTATAAAACAGTAAAAGCAACTTAGTTCGTTAAAGAAAATGCAATAACAAACTGAACTTTACTTATATAATAAAGTAATATATTTTCTGTGGGAGTTTCTCTAACCGACAACCACCACTATGAGCCTAAGTGGTGATACAGCGTCTTGCCCACGCTGCCAGAATTGTCCTATACTTTACCGTCATATAGAACGCTTAACTTAGTGGATCCACTAGCTTATGCTAAAAGCATCTTAAGGAGTCATGTAAAAAGTATGATCCTTTACTACCCATGATGGCTACATGGTTTATGGATACGTGAGTTATCTGAACTTAAACTCGTCCCCATATCGGTGTTCAATACTACTCCCAAAATATCTTTAGTTCATATGTTTGTAAAAAAAAAAACTCATTCTTTGGTTTGAGATAATTACTCAAAAATTTAGCTTAAAAACTCTCTTGGAATCGATGTTCCCTTTCTTGCTCAAAACTCTTTTGGAAATCTCAGTTTCCTCTCATCTTAAATGTGAAAACATTTACTCTTGGGAATACTTAGTTCCCATATATCATTTTAAAGAAAATGAACTTTACTCTAACTCTTTACTCAACTGCAAAGCTTAAGTCTTAAAACAAAGTTAAAATATTTGTAAAAGACTTCTTAAAATATGGTTCATGCCAATTTATGGACGTGAACAACACAATGCAAGGTTTTCAATAACCATAGATAGAACACAATACTTGGAACTCAAGAACTTCAATGATACTACTCATTTCAAGAATTCTCAACTCATAGGGTTCATGCAGAATTATGAGCATGAACTACTCAACTCAAGGACTCAAAGATACTTCTCATCTCAAAATTGCTCGACTTATAGGGTTCATGCAAAATTATGGGCATGAACAACTCAACTCTAGGACTTCATGGGTAACATGTAATAGTCCCATGATTAGGAATATACTCTCAAAAGGATTATGAACTCAATACTCAAGACTTAGAAATTGAAGATACTACTCAACTTATGGAGTATATGCAGAAGTTATGGGCATGAACGACTCGACTCAAAGGTGAAAATATCAATAAGGAACTCATGTATACGTCTCTTCTCATTCTCATACTTACTTACTCAAAACTTAACTCAAATCATTGATGGATCTCAAAGGATTCACAATTGAACTCAAAGACTTCCTTGAGAACTCTACTCTTAACTCTCTCTCTTGAATGTGAATTATGAATTCAAGAGTTATAGTTCATGATATGAACGATATCGCGATGAAAAAATAGACTCATGAATACGTTCTCCAAACTCTTATACTCACTTGCTCGAGTCTTGAAACAAGTTATTATAAATTGTAGAAGACTCCTCAAAAAGACTCAAAGGGACTTTCTCGAAATGTTCGAATGAACTCTCAAAACTTAACTCTTAACTCTACCTTGAATTTGAATTATGATTTCAAGGTTATGATCATGTTAGGAATTATTTTAGGTGTTTAGAAATAGCTTAGAGTAGTTAGAATCGAAAAGGAGTGAAGGTACCCTTCGAAAGAACTCAAACAGAGCAACCGATTGCAAACTGGACGGGCAGAAAACCCTGGGGCTATGGGTGGAGCGGAGAGCCAGCCCCTGAAATTCAGAACCTACTTTGGGGAACTCTGGCTAGCGCGACACGCCAGACCCCAACCCAGAAAACCCGACAAATTTTGTTGCTCGTTTTCCCAACCCTAACTCGCCTAGAATCGAACGGTTTCTTCCCCTATCACTTAGAATTGATTATTTAACATAAGTACACTCTAATATACACAATACATCCCTTAAAACACTCACTTTTATCTTAAGAAATCATCCAAAACCCAACATAACAAGATTTAGAATGAACTTCAAGAACACATATCAAGAACTCATCAAGAACTCAAATCTTTCAACTTCAAGAATGAAATTTGCGCTGAAAATAACATGTTTGGCGTGTGGGTGAAGAAACCCAACACTATGGAAGATTACATACCTCTTAGGTTCAGTTTCATTTTGCTATTTCCAATTTAGTTCTTTTTGAAACTCAAGGTGCTACATCTAGTGACCTGACCTTAATACTTAAGAAATTTTAAATTCCTTAGTAAAATCCTACTCACAACGAAGGACGGTTCAAGTCTTAGCTCAAATTTTTTTCTGGGGTGTTACAGTATAACCGTACCGAACAATTGAGATGGTCTTTTTAATTTATAAAAGAAGATCAAAAAGTTTCTGAACTGAATCGAATAACCGTACATGTATGCAAATATATTTATATACTAACAATATGTTTAATTTTATATAAATGCATTTTCTAACATTTTTCAAACATAAATATAGCCTAGGTCCTAGACCTTTGGTGACGACTTTGGGCAATTTGTCCTTTAATTAGCCTTTAATTAATCAGGTTTAAAAAAATACTATAATAAAAGTCATCAAACAATACAACAAAACGTATGCAAACACTCTTATTAAAAGTTTAAGATCAAACAATACAATAACAAGGTTTTACATTCTTAGCTTCGTGGTTAAGAATTAAATTGCTTCTTCAAGAACACACTTGCGAAAGAAATATTTTAATAATTTTAAGGTAATACTTTAAAAATAAAAAGAATGAAAATTACCTAACTGTATGAATACCGAAGATAAACCGATATGATTAGGATGGTTTTAAAAAGTCTAATTTTGGCTACACATTATAAAAAAATAAAAATAAAATACATAATTACCCCATCAAACTTGTACCCTTTTTTGAAGTAGACACCTAAAGTTTGCGGGGGTCCTATTACCCCATCCAACCATTTCCAACAATTTTATATACACTATTTTTACAATATTTGAAATCTCATAATCCGTACGTGTGTTTCACCCCTAAATAAAATAATATTTTTTTATTTTTGTTACTTGTTTAATAGTGGGTCGGGTAAAACCCTGACCCACTCACATTTTAACCCTTAAACATTTTTAGAAAAATTCATGTTCATATTTTCCAATTCCTTTTCCCAATTCTTTCGATTTACTTCACTTCAAAAGAATTTTTTTTCTGGATTTCTTTGTAAATATATATTTATGTAAGTTTTGTGTGTTATTTTTTAGTATTTTGGTTGTTTATTTAGGGTTTGATTTCAAAAAAATCCCCAAAAATTAGTTTAATCCTTTTTAGTTTTGTGGGTATTTCGAAATCAAAACTAGCTTTGAGTTCTATAAGTGAATTTCACATTTTTTTGAATTTGTACGAGTAGATTCTTTGATACTTTTGATCTTGGGAAACTATATGAATGGAAATGGATTTAAATTTCTTTGTTGAAAGGTAAATTAGGTGCTAAATTAACCATGTATTATGTCGTTGTTAAGTAAATTTTTTTAATAAAAGACCTTAAAATGGATTGCTAAAACTTGATGATAGAGTACACAGTAAAGAAATTCACTTCGCGTAGTAAAAAACCATTTTTTGTTGTTGAGAAAATCTCTCAACAACCATTAATGGCGGTTTGGGGAGGAAGAAACGTGAGACTCTTTTCATTTTGGTTTAACAATGCCATGTGTCAATTTTCCATTGGTTTGGGGCTGCAATTTTACCCATTCACGCGCTTTTCTAGTGTGAAATCACAATTGCCATGAAAATGGATCAAAATGACGTATTTATTGTGGATTTAAATGGTTTCGTGGCGTAATAGGACCTCCGCAAACTTAAGGTGTCTTCTTTAAAAAAGGGTCTAAGTTTGATGGAGTAATTATGTATTTTCTCTAAAAAAAAAATTGAAAAATTGGGATGGTATAATTTCTTAAAAATAACCGACCGAACCGTGTCATTAATAACCCAGAAGTTCTAACACTAAATCATGACATTGCACATTATATTGTTGTTACCATGGCTTGGTGCTTATCAGGTTTTATAACTTTAAATACACCTCCTACCTTTGCTATGGACAGGGGAGGCTCAACGTACTTGGAGGCCTAACGCGAAATTTTAGTTAAAGGCCTAAAATCTTTTAGCTAAGGCAATTTTTATATAAATTGTTAACATTATTCTATAAGTAAGAAGTTGACAAAACTACTTATAAACCTTTTTTTTTGTTTAAAAACACATGAAATAAGTCAATCTAAACAGACTTGTAATTCACTTTATCCAAAACATGATTTTTACTATTGATTCATATTTTTAATAGAGCTCTAACTTACATGTAGTATAAAAGAAGTCTAGAAAATTACAACGCGAGAGTTAGTGAAGAGAATGTAAGAAGACAAAACAATATTTTTCTTGATTTCTTCTATTTGATTGAGGTTAAGGAGAATAAAATAATATATATTTTTTAAAGAAAAATACATTTGTTTTAGATAATTAATTTTTTCTATAAAAACAATTAACACATAATTTATCGTGATAAAAATTAGAGTCCCCCTAAAATTGGGGGCCTAAGGCATATGCCTAATTTTTATAAGCATTGAGCCGGCACTGGCTATGGAACCCGTATACAAGAGAATCAATAATCCTCTTATATTCGACAATTTTCCCGAGGGACTATTATACTTGCAGATTGGGATATAATTCAACTAGTGATGACTGTAAGAATCTTAAGATTGATGACAAATCATACAGTGAAATTATCGCGTTGAAAATTGGTTCTTGAAGATTAACTGATAAACATCATATTGACGTTCAACCTATGCTCACATCTACTAGCAGATAAACAAATCTCGCTCTACTTTAAAATTTGCATAAATCTCATAATTAGCAAGGAACATTAAAATTCTATTACAAAATGAACAAAATTGAACTACATGCTTTCAAAATGCACAAACAAACCAATTGGGAGCCAATATAGATGACAAAACTAACGAATGTATATAATATCAAAAGAAGAAAATGTTAATACACAAATTCACAAACTATTCATGCTAAATTTGTTCAGTACACAATCAACAAATTCATATATGGATAAAATTAAATTAGCATTTCATTGGTAAAGAAAGGACCTTCAATGCTGATTTTTTAGAGAAAAAATATTTGTTACAATCAGGTGAAAATACAACTTTTGAGAATTGAGATTCTCAATGAGCCTTGAACACCAACTAGAACCTCGAGTGACGACCTCAACGAAAATAGTGATACTTCTCCTTCATGTGTACTAGGTCTAGCTAGCTATATGAATGAAAAATAAAAGAGACGCCGAGAGGATAGAGTTGAAGATTGAAAAGAATTATTTTTTTTGTAAAGGAATGATAGGAAGGATTATTATTTTTAGAAAGAAAAAAAAGTAATACTCTTTCAAGTACAAAAAAGATTTTCTTTCGTAGAAATTTAGGTTTTGTTTTAAATTAAATTTACCAAAAATATATTAAATTACTAAGTAAATGAAAAAATATATTATTAATCAACAAATGTATTGTTGTTGTAACTGTTGTAATATTTGCTCAAATTATTAGAGTATTTTTTTTTTACTTTTTAACGACTAATTTGAATTTATTATTTTAGTAGTCAAATTTTTTTTACTTATTTTCTTGTAAAGTGTATTATAGATGCCTCAATTTTTTTATTAGATACAAAAATTAAATCACAATATAACTCAAAAAAATAGCTTTACATTTTTTTCTTACTTTTTTCTCTTTTTCCATTTATATTTTTCTTTATTTCTCTTATTCTTACATTAAATATAAAAAATAAAATAAAAATATGATTAAGAACTCAAAGTACAAGATGTTAAAATTTTTGTGTTTATTAATTTTCAATTTCATTCGAAGCTATTGCAGTCTCCTTCTCTTCATCTCCAAGTACAAGTAGGTCCTTGAATCTTACTTCAAGTTCTATCTATTATGTATATCATTGTATGTTGAAAATAACAGTAACATCTCTATTATAAAAGTAAAAACAAAATTAAACTAGAACTAGGAACCACTTTAACTAACAAATCCAAATTAAACATAAATAAGTAAATATCATAAATAACAAATCCTAAACAACTTAGGATTCCTACTCTAATTTTGAATTATTATTTTCAACATACAACTTTTGAGAATTAAGATTCTCAATGAGCCTTTAACATCAACAGAGCCTCGAGTGACAACCTCAACGAAAATAGTGATACCTCTCCTTCATGTGTACTAGGTCTAGCTAGCTATATGAAGGAAATACAAAAGAGACGTCGAGAGGATAGAGTTGAAGATTGAAAGGAATTATTTTTTGGAAAGGAATGATAGGAAGGATTATTTTTAGAAAGAAAAAAAATTAATACTCTTTCAAGTAAAGAAAAGATTTTTGAATTTGGTAGAAATTTAGGCTTGTTTGAGTTTTAAATTAAATTTATCAAAAGTATATTAAATTAGTAACTATTAAATTACTAAGTAAATGATAAAACATATTATTAATCAACAAAATCTATTGTTGTTGTAACTGTTGTAATATTTACTGAAATTATTAGATTTTTTTAAAACTTTTTAACGACTAAATTGAATTCATTATTATAATAGCTAAATTAATTTTTTGTTAAAGCGTTGAATGAAAAGCCATACACTACTTCACAGGTATGGTCACCAAAATTATCCAAAGAGTGAGCTCTTGGAATTGTAACCATGTACTCTCTGCCATGCCTTTGCATATGCTATCAATATGTGAACCTTCCAGCACTATTCTAACTTAAATGGAGATTTTTTTCTGGGGAAGCTCTGGAGGGAAACAAAAATACCATTGGACCAAATGGGAGAGTCTCTGTAAATCTACTAAGGAAGGTGGTATTGGTATTAGAAAACTACAAGACATTGTAGATGCATTATCTTGTAAGCTTTGGTGGCACTTCAAAACAAAAGATACTCTATAGACTAAATTCATGAGAGCTAAATATTCTCAAAGAATTCATCCAATGGCTAGAAAATGGAACTATACACACTCGCAGTACACTTGGAGAAGGCTAACGCATGCAAATCAGAGATCAAGCTGATCATCTGATTCAATGGAAGATCAACAGAGGTAATTCAATTCGTCACTTATTAATAATATGATATGGCACAAAAAAGTTCCTTTCAAAATTGCGGTCGACTCCAATAGAGGTAAATTTAATCTTAGTTTAGCGCCTAAATGTGATTGTTGTATAATTCCTGCTTTGGAAGATGAGGAACATTTATTCATGAATAGTCTTATTGGCAAAACTGTTTCGAATTATTTCAACCAAATTTTTGGTATTGGGATGGATCAAGAATGTCTTAGGCATAGATCGACTGATTACCTGGTGGATGGAAAGGGATATCAATCCTGTCCACAAACTAACTTTACAGGTTCGAAAGGCAATCCAGGGCAATGTGGCGGGGGTGGCATTATCAGAGACGAGTATGGAAGACTGAGAATAGCGTATGCCATGCCTCTGGGAATTGAAATCAATAAATTATGCAGAAACGGTGGCTCTGAAAACAGGTGTGGAATGGTGTCTAACAAATGGAGTGAGAAATATAGAGATTCACTTCTTTTGGTGGATTGGATTTTGAAAAATAATCACACAGATGCCATCAACAATATTAGAGATATGATAGCCAACTTTGACAATGTAAAAGTGCAACATTGCTTTAGAGAATGTAACAAAGTTGCCGACAAACTCTCTAACTATGGTCCGGAATACAATCAGATCACTTGGTTCACAAATCTCCAACATCTTCCAAATGAAGTGAGAGGTGACTTTAAGATGGACAAACATCATTTTCCTTCATTTAGACAGAAAGAGTGTCTTGGACACTCAAGTGCTTAGATATTACTCCCTTGATGTTCCATGATTATCGCAGTATAGGGAGATTCTAACACAGAATCATTTAATCCCAGTCTTTTCTTTTTTTTTGAGAGCTAAAATGGGTATTGATACTCCGCTTATACTTGGAGTATGTTTCAATCATATAGGATTTGGTTTACCAATATCCAACTTTTGTAATAGTTCTTTGTGATGAGATAAAAAAGTTACCATGTTACAAAAAAAAAAAAAAAAAAAAAGAGGGCAACTCACAAAATCTTTAGATTAATCCATATCATTAAGTCACTTCTATCTAACTTTTCATTGGTGGCTTTT
>JAJOOS010006607.1:0-25605 GCA_029582725.1 Solanum chiquidenum
TTAAAACATTGTTAAAGACTCTTGAAAACTTTAAGAAACTTTGCTTTGACTTACTCCTTAACTTCTAGACTTGACTCTTAACTTCTTTGACTTTGATCTTAACTTTCCTTGAATTGGATTATGGATTCAAGGTTCATGATCTCATGTCTATAGATGATTTCATGATGTTTAGATGTACCTTAGAGTGTTAGAATCAACTAGGAAACATAGGTACATCACTTAGAAACTAGTACGGAAAGATGGGGGAAGAATGGGGTGAACTGGCGTCCGTGGCGCTCTGAGAGGCGTGGGGCGCCAGGCCCCAAACTTCAGAGGCCTGTGTGGGGCACGCTGGCTGGCGCGGCGCCCCAAGGACCAAACTTTAGAGACTGGTTTGGGGCGCGCTTGCTGGTGCGACGCCCCACCCTATTCCCCAGGTGTTTGACGACTTTTCGTCTCTGTTTTTCATCTCCAAACCCTCTAAACTTCCCTAGTTCTTTCTCCAATCACTTAGGATCATTATTAACTTTAACTTACAACAGATCTAACTCAAAAATCCATCCGGAAACACGAAGCAAATCACTAAGAACCCTCAACAACACAACCAATCAAGAATTCGACAATTGTTCTTCAAGAACCTCACCTTTCAACATGTAAATAACTCCAAACCAAAGGATTTGAAACAAGTTGGTGTGTGGGTGAACTAACCCAACACATAAAGATCTCACATACCTTGTAGGGATCAACCCCGATGAAATCCCAAAGCAATTCTTAAACGTTTTTGACGAATCTTGAACTTCCTTCTCTTTTCTCTTTTCTCCAAGCCCTAGCGTGAACTCAATTTTTTTCTAAACTGACTAAAATATGATTTTTACCCCAATTAACTCTTAAAAATGAATCAGAATAATAAGGTAAGGAAAATACTAAAGTACCCTTCAAAATCCCGGTTTTAGACTTTCCTTATTCGAACAACACAACTTCCAAAGGGAATAACTCACTCATAGGAACTCGGAATCGCACAAATTCGGCGGCGTTGGAAAGATAATTCCAAGGGCTCCCAACCATATCTGGAACTACAACTAAATCATCTTGATCTAGGAGTTATGGATGTTTAAAGTTGACCAAAATCTCACTTTTCTTAACTTAAACAAATTTTTTTAGATTTTAATTCTTTCCAAAAGTGACTATTTCCAATTATAAGCTTCTTCCTAGTTATTTCAAATTGCGAGATGTTACAGTTGTGCAAGACCGAGGTGATTTTGAAGATTTTATTAAACCATTTTGTAACAAATTATCAAATTTTTTTTGTAGAATTCTACCAATTCGGTGTTTATCTGACAAGGATGAGATTTAGTACGAATATCATTCTCAGAAAATTCATCTTCATATGGAAGAGTAACAATATGCTTTTTTCGATTCCAAAAAGCACTAGGATGATCGGCACAAATATCAACAGTAACTTGTTCAGAGATCAATTTCATTTTTTCTTGTACTTTGGTAGATTTCAAAGTATCAAATATATTTATACTAAATAATTCTAGTTGCAAAGAATCAACATGCCTTTGTTTCATATTAATCAAAGCATTTATATCACGAGAAATAGGGTCAGTGATAAAAGTATAATTTATATTCCTATTTTCATAAGTAGCACTAAATCCTTTAGCAATTATGCTAGTAAATGGATAAATAGCATTTATCAAGGGGGTTCCAAGTATAATTGGTGGGTATAACTGATTTTTAACCAAGAAAAAGAAATGCGGGATGCAGACTTTTTTTTTGGCAAATACGAGTATTAGGTAATTTATACTTTATATCTAAAGCATATCCAGAAGAAAATTTAACCATATGAGTTGGTTTTTCAAAATATTTAGTAGGTACAAGACCTTCTTGAATACAACTAACATCGGCTCCACTATCAACCATAGCAATATCAGTTATTGAAAAACTATTATCAATCAAGATGGTGCATTTAATATACCATTTATGAGCAGTAACTATTTGCATCATTTCTAAACACACACCTTGTCTAGGATCAAGAGTAATAGGTTTTGCAAGAGCATCTTCTTCAACATTATTTTTTTCCTTTGTTATAAACAGTTTCTATCTGAGTAAGTCTATGATCGCAAATCATTTGATTTTGTTTAAGAGATTTAATCTCATTTTTTAATTTTTCAATTTCATCTTTCAAATCATCAAAGGAAGAATTTCTTGTATGAGTAGTCTGTTTATTAAGTCTGTTATTAATTTCAGACAAAGAATAAGGTGCAACATATTCAAATTCAACATCATTCTTTTGTTTTTCTGAATTTTTTAAAGAACTTGAACTAGCATTATTATTTGCAGTTAAATGAATAATTTTTTCTCGAAGATCATTATCAGTGACATCTTTCAAAAGTTCTATCACATTATCAGATGTAATAGTATATACATTTAAATCTTGAAATTGAGATTGCAATTTATAAAATTCATCATTTTCACAAGAAAAAATATCACCATGACAGGTATTGCAAGTTTTCATTTATCATGCTGATTACTATCAGATATATCAAGAAAATCAACTTCTTCTTCAGAACCTGAATCAAAATCATAATCAGACTTAGAACCAGAGGTGTATAAAAAACTATAAATCTTATCATGAACTCCTTCATCAAGTTCTAAGGTTTTCAGCTTTTCAAGCTTACAATTTGGTGCAATGTGACCGAAATTTCCACATCTATAACACTTGATTTCGGCGAGCTCATGCTTACACCTATTTTTGGTAAATTTATTAGACTTACGAAAGGCTTTTCTAGCATCGCACTCTTCCTTAGATGTATATCTAGACCTCTTTTTCCTATAAGGTTTATCAGGGTTGGAATATTTAGAATCCCTGTATTTCTTCTTTTTGCTATCAGCAAAATTATCAGGTAAACCGAACTGGATTCAAAAGTCTCATAACTGAGATCTATCTTTAAGCTTATCCATCTTAAGCTATCTAGATAATTTTAATTCATTGCACAAATTTATTCCTTCTTGAGTGCAAACTCCTATCAGCTTATCATAAGTGTAATCCTTATATGGAATTTCACCATGATTAGTTCTCAGAGCTTTTCTAACTCTTTCGGAAAATAAAGGGTGAAGGCCATCTATAAACTTAGCTTTCCAATGCTCATAACCATTTTTGGGCAATTCCATCGCCCTACTCATGTAAGTATCTTTATACCATCTAAATTCACGTAAGGTTCTACAGCGTAGACCATTTAATAAGGTGCGGACAGTCTCATACTGATTGGTAAATCTACCATTAAAATATTCTAAAATGGTTAAGAATAAAGTATAAACGGCGTCTTCTCTATTTTTTACTAGAGCCATGCCTAAGTTATCAACACCTTCATTATCAGCAATATCATTTATCACAACTGCTTCTTGTTCAATACTCATATAATTATCCCACCAACCTCTAAGTTGTCCAGTAAAACCTGCAATAATCATTTTGCAATTTTTTCTATCTATGTTTATAACACTTTACAATTTCATTTGTAAATTACAGACCCACTATAAGAAGTATTAGTCTGATTCCAGTCTCGTTCCTCTATTAACACATCTTGAGGAATTGGTCTGAAATAATAATAGGTATGCATGCTTGGTTTATGGGCATTCTTAGTATAACTATTCTTTTTGGGATAACCACGAAGTTTATTAAATTCTAAAGAAACATGATTTTTAGAATCAAAAGTTTATTTCATTTCATCCACAAAATTGTCTAACAAATAAATAGGCTTTGCGCTTAATCCTGACAATTTTTTATCAAGAAGTTCTTCTAAATCATTTAATGATTTAAATTTAAATTTCGAATCTCAGGGGGCCTTTGCACATGAGTAGAAATAATTTGAGCTTCTGAATTATTTTTAGAAGTAGAAGCCATATCAAAAGTCTTTATATCATTTTTTATTTGGATTACTAAAACAGTTAATTCATCTATTTTTTTTATCAAGATGACTAATATGTTCATCCAAGACTTTAACATAAAGACACAAATAATTATTTCGGAAAATTAAATTATTTATTTCATTGATGTTGACTGCCGCAACATCTTCTTCAACAATTTTTTGAAAGACAGTAAAGGTGATACCTGTATTATTTGGTAAAATAAATGATGACTGAGGTGGATAAACAACCTTAATAATATTACCAGAACCATCTTTATAAGATCGTTCAAGAACGTTGATGTATAAAGGAAAATAAGTTGTTATAAACTAGGGTACAAAATACATAATTTGATTATGTAGAGCACAAGTTTTAAAAAATTCTTGAGAAATATTATTCAAATCACTAGCACTATAAGTGTCAAAAAACCATGTTTTAAACCGGTTCCATTTATTACTCGAAAATTCTTTCTGAATGTACTTTCTTGTTAGTGAACCTGGACTAAAATCTATTTGGTGTACATTCATCATTAAGTTTTATTAGGATCAAAATCCATTTCGGATACAGAAGGAACATCCTTATCAGAAATATAAGAAGAATTATCATTAGCTAGAAATAATATTCGTTCGAGGATCAATTTTTATTTTATTAACAAGTTTATTATTTTGATCAGCAGATTTAATAGGAAAAGAAACCGTAGAAGGTATGGTATGTAAAGAACCAGCACGATTATGAGTTGGATCATACACATGTTCAATTGGGGAAATATGATGAATAGCAGGCAATCTTCTATCAGAAAATGAATGTCTACTATATGGAACACTTTTATCATCAAACTGAATGCAAATCCTACCATCAGAATTTTTGTGTAATATGAGAATACTCTGAATTAATGACAACATTTGCCATCTGACTCGAGGAAATAACAGAATCCAGTGTCCAAGTTATTGGAAAATTAATTTCTTCCCATTTTATAGGTCTTCTACTAGTGACCTTAGATTTAACAAAATTAGTTTCTACTAAAATAGTCTGATCAGATGTATCATATAACTTACATCTCAGGTTTAACGTATATAGCAATTTAAAATAAATTATATATGATAAACATATTAATTCAGATCCAGGTGCATAATTATAACCATGCATTTTAACATTTAAAGTTAAAGCATCAAGAATATTAACATCAGTTAAAGATAATTGCAAATTAGACTGCTATTAAAACATATTGGGCCATATGCCACAGTGGACTCAATCGAACCCATCAAAGATTATCTAAAATTTAAATTTCTAGCATCACGAAGAGCAGCTAAAAATGTCTCAGGTAACCCTTTAAGGGTTAATGGTTTAAAAGCAATTTGAACCCTGTAAATGAGATATTCTATCAAACAAACCATAATCATAAATAGTTTTAATATCAACTTTAGGAATAGTACATTTGTTTAACAAATCAAGGTTCTGAGGTATATCTACCTCTTCCAATCTAGTACTTTTACTACTTGCTTCTCCTAGATCCATGTTAAAAACATATTTATGTCGTATACTTCACATCAATCCTATATTTACCATGAAAGTTTATTATTATTATTATTATTACCAAAGTTAAAATGGATCGTTCAATTTTACTCAAGGTGCCTTTGCAATTATAAATAATACTGGCAAGATTAATGAAAGGTTCTACTATTCGGGTCCGCCCTAACGCCCTCCTAGCTATCCGGTAATCCAACGGATCCTTCGACAGCCTTTCAAAAATCTGTCTGGATCATTTTAACTTAACCTTAGTAGAATTGTTCAATAAGTTTCAATGATAGACATAATCGTCATTTCTTATAGTAATCTAGTATGTTATAGTTCAACACAAATAGTCTAGCCTATCATTTAGGCTAAGCACATAAAGAAAACTAAAAATTTAAATGGTACCTAGAGGAGCACTCCTGATGAACTTGAAGTATGTACCAAACTGAAAGTTTTTATTATTCAAACTCCAAAATTTACAGAAGAAAGTATTACAAGAGAGAAAGAGAGAGGGGGAGGGGGGTTCTTTGACCTGCCTCACTAAAGAAAATTTCACCTCCTTATATAGAGGTCGAGAAATCTGAAATGATAAGATAAGGTGGCCCACACAATTTACAATAGCCAATAAGAAAATGATAAGACCGACAAACAAACGTGGTCTTTCCACTAAGAAATATGGCTGACATATCATCATTGCCTACTTTATTAAAGTTTTTGACTTATTACCCCAATTATTCAATTTTGTGGGGCCTTCTTTCTTTACACCTTTTCTTTTCCTTTGCAGGCGATGTTGCTGGAAGATTCTTCCACTTGGTCTTGAAGTCTTTGGAGAAGAGTATCGATGTCAATATCTTCATTGCTATTAGCACTTTGTGCTTCCCCTACCATGCATGATTCTTCATTATCATTGGTGTGGCTAGCTGATGCCATGGATATATCATCCCTTATATCTATATCGATATTTTTCATTAAATATCTTTTTACTTTTTCCATATATATGGATATTGATTTCGATTTGGATATTAATCCTTTCTTCATCTGAAGCTTCCTTGCAATCTGTTTGAATGGACTAAGATCATCCACCTGTGGTTTTGATCTTTCTGTATGTTGGTATTTATCCATCGTTGTATTTATTAAATCTATGATTTCTTGACCATGAATTTTCCCTTCAAGGTCTTTTTGTATTAATTTATTCCAAAATTTTGTATAAAAAATTCTCTGTAAACAGGGAAATCCTTCAGAGGTATTATTAACCTCTACAGACCATTTCAAAATTCAAGGGATCGAGAATTCTATTAAAAAATACATGAAGAACATACCTTCAAAGAATATATTATCTTGTTCTAAACTTATAAGTTTAGGGGAGATATCCACCCATTCAGAATATAATCTTTTGTAAGGTTCTGGTAAATATTTTACTGAGAGACCATATAAAGTTTACCGTTGGCAAAACCAATTTGGAATAGGTTGGTTAAAAACATGAGAGCATATTTTTATAAATCAAAAATATTTTTTATTATCATTTTCATATAATAAAACTCTATTAAAGCTATTCATATTGTCCCAGTAATTATATTTTACTGCTACCTTTTGTTCTGAATGGATATAATTCTTTTTCTTTAAAGGGCTCATTCCCCATTCTTCTGGAGCCATAACTCTTTTTATAATAATTTTTGAAAAGTTATAAACTTTTTTGGTATTGGCTAGGTAAAAATGCTGGAATTCACCAGACCCTGTTGCTGAGAGTATCATCTCATAATGCATCTTGTATTTATAAGTAGGTGTGGTCTAAGAAACTGAATCAAGATACCTGGACATTATTTGCCATGGGTCATTTTTCCATCGCACTATGTTCTAGAAGAAGTATAACTTCTTTTTTATCATTTTGATCAAATATTTTTGTACTCTCTTTATCTGTGAGAACCGTGGAATATGATGGAGGAATATTATCCTTTCCTTGCTTGGATTGCATAAAATCCAAGAATTCCTTGTACATTGAATGGTCTGTATTAAGACCACTTGTAGAAGCAATATTTGTTGCTACTAATCTTTGATTTCCCATTTAAGCGAGGATATTACCTCGTGCATTTCCTGTTCTTCCTCTTCCTCTTCCCCTCCTTGAGGGCGGAGCCGACAAAGGTCTCATCCTGTTTTGAATAAAAATATAGAGATTAGTTTAAGTATTCTCTCGTAAGAAAATCAGGCAAACTATTATCTGAACCTTTTTTTATTATGGATATCAAAATCAAATAGTGCTAATAAAGCCTGCCATCTTGCAAACATTTGTTTAGAAACATCATGCTTACAATATTTGTTAAACATGAATTTAGATGCTTGGCAGTCAGTTTTTATTAAGAACTTTTGGTTGTAAAAATCACTTGGAAACTTTAAAACACTTTTAACTATTGCCAAAATTCCTTTAGCTATAGTGGCGTAATTTTTTTGAGCATCGTTCCATTTGCCAGAATAAAACTGAATAATATAATGACATTTATTATCTGGACAATATTAGGTCAGGGGACCTCCATATCCTATGTCCGAAGCATTTGTCTCTACCATTGTTTTCCAATTTGGGTTGGCCAAAGTAAGACATGGAAAGTTTTTAACCTTTATTTTAATACTTTTAACCGCGTCAGAATGATTATCAGACCAGGCATTAGGATTATTTTTTAGCCTTTCATACAGAATAGCAGTATCCTTGGCTAAATCCTTTATAAAAGGAGTAACATAGTTAAGACTTCCAAGAAATATCTGTAACTGAGTTTTATTAGTCATAATATCAGAGAATTTGGATGCAAATTCAATACTTCTATTAATAGGGCTAATGTTACCCCTCTCAATATTATGACCCAAAAATCTAACATTTGTTTAAAACAAAGTCATTTTGGGGGTGGATATTACCAAGCCGTTTTGGATAATAATTTTTTTAACATATCAAGGTGTTTAAAATGAGTTTTCACATTTTTCAAAAATACAAGAATATCATCTATATAAACTATTATGAAATTACTGTAAGGCATGAAAATATCATTCATGATCTTTTGAAATTCAGAGGGAGCATTTTTTAAGCCAAATGGCATAACGTTCCATTTATACTATCCCATAGGAACATTAAAAGTTGTTTTGTATCTGTCTAACTCAGCTATCTGAATCTGCCAATAACCTGATTTTAAATCGAATTTGGAAAATATGATGGCATCATAAACTCTATCCAATAAATCTTTCTTATTGGGGATAGGGTACCTAATCCATTTCAAAGCTTTATTAAGAGGTTTATAATTAATTACCAACCTAGGCGCACCCCTTTCTTGTTCAACATGTTTATTAACATAAAAGGTTGTACAAGACCACAGAGACTTAGAATGCCTTATAAGGCCTTTTTGAAGCAAAGAGTCAATTTATTTTTTGCATAATTCTAGATAATCAGAATTCATCTGTCAAGGTCTTTCTTTTGTATGAATATTATCCTCAATAAAATTATCCTCACATGGAAGGCTCACAACATGCTTTTTCCTATTCCAGAAAGCATTTGGATGATCTCCACAAATTTGAATGGAGAAATGATTCTTTAAAATAGCAATCTTATCCTGTAATTTAGGATTTTGAAGAATATTATCTATTTCAATGCTATTAATTTCTCCTTTTATAAAACTGACTTGATTACTTTTTAAAGCCAATTTTGAAGATAATTCATTTATCATTTTTGTAAAAGGTTTTGTAATAAACTCTAATATAAAAAGTTTTTCATTCCTAGTTTCAATGATTTTTTTATTATCCCAATAAGTAAGGGAAAAAATATCATTTATAAAAGGAACTCCCAAAATAATTTGGTTAGTAATATCTTTTACTAAGACAAAACCTTGAGGAATACAATTTTTTCCTTTACATATGAAAGCTTTGGGCAATTTATATTCAATTCTCATTTTACTACCATTCGCTGATCTAAGACTATGGGTGGTTTTATGAAAATATCTTGAAGGAATAAATCCTTCTTGAATGCAATTTAAATAAGCAGCACTGTCTATTAGAGCAATAAACTCTTTTTTGTAATTATAATCAATAAGAAGAGTAATCTTAGTATAAAACTTTTGCGAAGTGATAGCTTTCAAGCTTTGTAAAAACTCTTCTTTATTATTGCTGAAATTAAGGATTTTGAGAAAGTCAAGATTATTACTTTCTCCTTCATAAGAAAATGAAGATTCTGAGTTATTACCCAGATCCTTAAGACTTTCAATATTAACAAGTCTATTTTCTATAATAACATTCTTTTCTTTTAAACGATGAATGTCATCTTTGAGATTATTAATCTCTTGCTTTAGATCACTGATTGTAGTAGGAGAACTTATAAGTTTCTTTCTTTCTAATAAGAGATTTTTTACCTCAGACATGGTATATGAACCTTCTTTTGTAGGGACTTCTTCTATAATATGATTTCGTGAAGAGGAAGTATTACTGATTTTATCAATAATATGAACTCTTATTTTCGGATCTTTAATAATTTGTAGGAGCTCTATGACTTTACCATTATCTATGACATTAATGCTTAATTCCTTGAACTGGGAATAGATCTTATAAAGATCATCTTCTTACCCCTCTTTTTTGCAACTTAGCCCTTGTTGACAAGGCAAACAATCATCATCTGAAGACATATAATCTTCTTGGTGAAGGGATTTAAGATCTTCACTTGTAGAGGATTCCTCATAACTGTTGTATCCTATTTCTGATTTTCCTGAATCTGAATTTAACATGATTTTGCATAAAGATTCTTTGATATTATCCTCTATATCAAGATTTTTTTATTTTCTCCTTGACTCTACAATCTTTAGCATAATGACCAAATCTACCACATTTGTGGCAAGTATCTGTTTTGTCAATTTTTCGTCTAGATTTATAGAATCTCTTCTTTTCTCTATAAGGTTCACCTCTTCTTTCTTTCTTATCAATTCTTCTTTTCTTCAATTCCTTATAATCCTTTTTGGAAGATTTGTTCTTAAAAGTGTGCTTCCTATCTTTGGAGTTAGCTTTGGGAATATCCAAAGCAAATTGTTCACAAAATTCTCTCAATTGTTGTCTTTCATTAAGACGATGCCTTTTAATTTGCTGATTCAACGTGATCTCATTGCACAAAGAAAGTCCTTCTTGTACACAATCACTTATGAGCTTTCCATAAGTATAATTATCATAGTCAATACTATGACTATCTCCTCTAAGGGTCTTTCTAACTTTTTCGGCGAAAAGAGCCGGTAAACCATCTATAAACTTGGATTTCCAATGAGAGCTATTACACTCTGGTAACTCCATAACCCTCCTAAGAAAAGCATCTTTATAAAATCTGAAAGATGTGAGGGTCTTACACCTAAGGTTTTGGAGCAAAGTTCTTATTATTATTATTATTATTATTATTATTATTATTGTTGTTGTTGTTGTTGTTGTTGTTATTATTATTATTATTAAAAATGAGATTAAATCTCTTAAACAAAATCAAATGATTTGTGATCATAGACTTACTCAGATTGAAACTGTTAATAACAAGGGAAAAAATATTGTTGAAGATGATGCTTTTGCAAAATCCTTTAATTTGGATCCTAGACAAGGTATGTTTTTAGTAATGATGCAAATTGTTACTGCTCATAAATGGTATGTTAAATGCACCATCTTGATTGATAATAGTTTTTCAATAACTGATATTGCTATGATTGATAGTGGAGCCGATATTAGTTGTATTCAAGAAGGTCTTGTACCTACTAAGTATTTTGAAAAAACAACTCATATGGTTAAATCTGCTTCTGGACATGTTTTAGATATAAAGTATAAATTACCTAATACTCGTATTTGGCAAAATAAAGTTTGCATTCCACATTTCTTTTCTTGATTAAGAATCAGTTATACCCTCCAATTATACTTGGAATCCCCTTTATAAATGCTATTTATCCATTTACTAGCATAACTACTAAAGGATTTATGGCTACTTATGAAAATAGAAATATAAGTTATACGTTTATCACTGATTCTATTTCTTGGAATATAAATGCTTTGATTAATATGAAACAAAGGCATGTTGATTCTTTGCAACTAGAATTGTTTAGTATAAATATATTTGATACTTTGAAATCAACCAAAGTACAAGAAAAAATAAAATTGATTTCTGAAAAAATAAAATTGATTTCTGAAAAAATTGCTATTGATATTTGTGCTGATCATCCTAGTACTCTTTGGAATCAGAACAAGTATATTGTTACTCTTCCTTATGAAGATGATTTCTTTGAGAATGCTATTCCTACTAAATCTCGTCCTTGTCGGATGAACACCGAATTGGTAGAATTCTACAAAAAGAAAATTGATAATTTATTACAGAAGAGTGTGATAAAACCTTTAAAATCACCATGGTCTTGTACTGCATTTCATGTTAACAATGTTGCTGAAAGGGAACGAGGTGTCCCTAGATTGGTTATCAGTTATAAACCATTAAATAAATATTTGAAATAGATTAGGTACTCTATTCCAAACAAAAGAGATTTATTGTCAAGATTATATGATGCCAATATATTTTCAAAATTTGATTTAAAATCAGGATATTGGTAGATCCAAATATTTAAAGAGCATGCTTATAGAATGGCCTTCAATGTCCCATTTGGGCAGTATGAATGGAATGTTATGCCATTTGATTTAATAAATGCCCCATATGAATTTCAGAAAATCATGACTGATATTTTTAATCCATATTTGAATTTTATCATTGTTTATATTGATGATATTTTAGTGTTCTCAAAAACATTAGAGATACATATCAAGCATCTTGATATCTTTAAAAAAATTGTTATACAACATAGTTTGGTTATCTCTAAACCAAAAATAAGTTTATTTCAAACTGATGTTCGATTTCTAGGTTATCATATTTATCAAGGGAAAGTTACCCCAATTCAAAGATCTATTGACTTTGCATCAAAATTTCCTGATATTATTACTGATAGAACTCAATTACAAGGATTCTTAAGGAGTTTAAATTACATATTCCCTTTTTATAAAAAAATATCTCATGATTTGGCCCTTTCATATGACAGGCTGAAAAAGGATCATAAATCACCTTAGACTGATAGTCATACTAAGTTGGTAAAGGATATTAAACTTAGAGTTCAATCCTTACCTTGCTTAACTCTTGCTAACCTTGCTTGGAAAAATATTATTTAGACAGATGCCTCTAACATTGGTTATGGTGGGATATTGAAAGAAATAAATCCCAACGATAAAAATGAGTTTTTGATCAGATTTCATTCTGGGAAATGGAGTGAGGCCAAGAAAAAATATGCTACGGTGGCTCATGAAATGTTGACCATTGTTAAATGCGTGTTAAATTCAAGATGACTTATATAATCAAAAGTTTTTGATAAAAACTGATGCTCAATCTGTTAAATATATGTTTAACAAAGATTTTAAACACGATGCTTCGAAATTAATATTTACTAGGTGGCAGGCCTAGTCAGCCCCTTTTGATTTCGATATTGAATATAAAAAAGGAAGTGATAACTCTCTTCCGGACTTTTTATCTTGAGAGTATTTGAATTCATCTTGAGTTTCTATACAACCTTTGTTGATGAAAAATTTTTAGTTACTATTCTAAAGATTATTACTCTTAATAAAGATCTACAAGAATTAATAATATGCAAAATTATCAATGATATTTTTAGAGAAGATTTCTCTATACATGATTATGAAGAAATCATTTCTATCGATGATGATAATTATTACAGTGACTATTATGATATGTCCGAATAAAACATAATGTTATGTTTGCAGGATGGACCCTCCTTGGGTAACCAAGGGCATAGGTAGGGGGAATAATACAAAGGGAAGGGGAAGATCATCCCCAGGATCGTCATACGGATCCTCCTTTAACTTTCCAGTTATACAAAGAGGAAGAATGAGTTTGATAAAATAAAAAATCTCTCAAAGTGAGGCTTCTTCATCAATACATCTGGAAGATATCCTAGAAGACAGACCGTTAGACGCACATCTGCAGGCTTATTTATCACAAAAGCAAAATGATACTTTTGCATCAATAGCCAAAGAAGACAATGATGATATCAAGTCTTATAAAAAGGTATCGAAAAAAGAAATATCAATTCTTTTAGAAAACTCTAAAATACAGAGAAAAGAAGAATCCTGGAAGATATTTCAGCGGTACCTAATCAATGGTTTATATTTCCCGGGTGAGTCATACAAAACCCGATCGTATTACGAAATCATTCTTATAAGTATTGGTAGTGTTGAATTTCAACACTTTTCAAGCTACAATACCAGTGAGAATGTTTATAACTTCTCAAAAATGATAATTAAACAAATTATATCTGTTGAAGATTAGGGTATCTCCACCATGAAAGAAAAGTAGATCAGCCTAAATAAAATTGCTATGAGTTTCACATACTGGGACTACATTCAGGCCTTTGATAAAGTCTTCTATTATAATAATGATAGACATAAACATACATGATTTATAAAGGTACGTGCAAAGATATTTGCAGGACCAATTTCTAATTGGTTTTTAAATTGGTGGTCATACCATGACCCAACTATAAAAATATTACATGATCCATTTCTCAAATTATATAAAGGATGGGTTAAAGTTTCTCCTGACCTTAATGAGTTATACAATACATATCATATTTGTTATCTGGAAAAAATAGACCAGATTTATTTCTTCATTGAATTCTCTATCCCTTGGATTCACAAATGAACCCCAAAAGTGAAATTCACCGAGGAAAAAATTCCTTGCTTATGCAGAATTTTTTATAATAATTTTTGGGATAAATTAATGAAAAATAATCCCAAAATGAAAACTTTGTATGGGCAAGAACTGCTGGATCTTATTGAAAAAAGGATCCAAAAATATGGTATTACTCCCCAAAAGGGAATAATTGCTAATAGCTCGGTAAGGCATATTGTCAGAAAAATCTCCATTCAAGATGGAGATAAAGAAGCAATGATCAATAGCTACTTGGAAGAAGTCAAGAGGAGTCTGTTTCTCAACATCATTCAATATGAGAAATCAGACATTTCTATGAGAAGTGAAACAAGCGAAGATGCTACCGATGATATCCAAGAAGCTCAACATGTTGAAGCAACTACATAAAAAGATACTCTGAGAAAGGCGGAGAATTTCCTCCAAAAATTAAAGGAAAAAGATAAACTGTAAAGACATCTCTACAGTAAAAAGTCATCATCAATAGTAGATACACCGTTCATCAACAGTAAATACACTGTTTAGGGGACAGATGGGACCCAACATTACTGTACAAGTATTCTAAATGTTTGTTTTCTATAAATAAGTTTTTTTTTCATTTCATTAGGAAGAAGCTTAGACACACCTCTCTCTACTTTCTCTCTCCAACTGTAAATCTCTCTTTGTAAAACATTCAGTTTACCATAAGTATAATCCTTATATGGAATTTCACCATGACTAGTCCTCAGAGCTTTTCTAACTCTTTCGGCAAATAAAGGGGGAATGTCATCTATAAACTTAGCTTTCCAATGATCATAGCTATTTTCGGGCAATTCCATTACCCTACTCGTATAAGTATCTTTATACCATCAAAATTCACCTAAGGTTCTACAACGTAGACCATTTAAAAGGGTACAAACAGTCTCATACTGATTGGTAAATCTACCATTGAAATGCTCTTAAATGGTTAAGACCAAAGTATACACAAAGTCTTCTCTATTTTTCACTAGAGCCATGCCCAAGTTATCAACACCTTCACTATCAGAAGTAGCATTTATCACGGCAGCCTTCTGCTCAATGCTCATATAATTGTCCCACCAACCTCTGAGTTGGCCAATCATTTTCCAAATATTTTTATCTGTGTTTTTAATACTTTTACAAATAGTTGCATACATAAGCATTCTATGAACAAGAATGGTTAATTTTCTATCAGTCAAACCATCAAGATTCCATTCATAAATTTCAGACCCACTATAAGAGGTATTAGTCTGATTCCAATCTCGTTCCTCTATTAACACATCTTGAGGAGTTGGTCTGAAATAATAGTAGGTATACATGCTTGGTTTATGGTCATACTTAGTATTACTATTCTTTTTAGGATAACCAAGAAGTTTATTAAATTTTAAAGAAACATGATTTTTAAAATCAAAAGTATTTTCCATTTCATCCGCAAAATTGTCTGAAAAATCAATAGGCTTTGCGCTTAATCCTGACAATTTTTTATCAAGAAGTTCTTCTAAATCATTTAATGATTTAAATTTAAAATCTTGAATCTCAGGGGGACTTTCCACATGAATAGAATATGAGCTTCTGAATTACTTTTAGAAGTAGAAGCCGTATCAGAAGTCTTTATATCATTTTTTATTTGGATTACTAAAGTTGTTAATTCATCTATTTTTTTATCAACAGAACTAATATGTTCACCCAAAATTTTAACATAAAGACCCAAATAATTATTTCGGAAAATTAAATTATTTATTTCATTGATGCTAACTACCGTAAACATCTTCTTCAACAAATTTTTGAAAGACAGTAAAGGTGATACCTGTATTATTTGGTAAAATAAAAGATGACTGAGGTGGATAGACAACCTTAGTAATATAACCAGAATCATCTTTATAAGATCGTTGAAGAACGTTGACGTATAAAGGTAAATAAGTTGTTATAAACTAGGGTACAAAATACATAATTTGATTATGTAGAGCACAAGTTTTAGAAAATTCTTGAGAAATATTATTCAAATCACTAGCACTATAAGTGTCAAAAAACCATGTTTTAAACTTGTTCCATTTATTACTCGAAAATTCTTTCTGAATGTACTTTCTTGTTAGTGAACCTGGACTAAAATCTATTTGGTGTACATTCATCATTAAGTTTTATTAGGATCAAAATCCATTTCGGATACAGAAGGAACATCCTTATCAAAAATATCAGAAGAATTATCATTAGCTTGAACAATATTCGTTCGAGGAACAATTTTTATTCTATTAACGAGTTTATTATTTTTATCACCAAATATAATAGGAAAAGAAACCGTAGAAGATATGGTATGTAAAGAAGCAGCACGATTATGAGTTGGATCATACACATGTTCAATTGGGGAAATATGATGAATAGCAGGCAATCTTTTATCAGAAAATGAATGTCTACTATATGGAACACTTTTATCATCAAACTAAATGTAAATCCTACCATCAGGATTATGTGTAATATGAGAATACTCAGAATTAGTGACAATATTTGTTATCTGACTTGGGGATATAACAGAATCCAGTGTCCAAGTTGTTGGAAAATTAATTTCTTCCCATTTTGTAGGTCTTCTAGTAGTGACCTGAGATTTAACAAAATTAGTTTCTACTAAAATAGTCTGATCAGATGTACCATATAACTTACATCTCGGGTTGAACGTAGATAGCAATTTAAAATAAATTCTATATGATAAACATATTAATTCAGATTCAGGTGCATAATTATAACCATGCGTTTTAACATTTAAAGTTAAAGCATCAAGAATATTAACATCAGTTATAGATAATTGCAAATTAGGTTGAGTATTAAAATATACAGGACCATATGCCACAGTGGACTCAATCGAACCCATCAAAGATTTTCTAAAATTTAAATTTCTAGAATCTCGTAGAGCGGCTAAAAATGTCTCTGGTAACCCTTTAAGAGTTAATGGTTTATAAACAGTTTGAACCATTCCAATAAGCAAGAAATTATACTGATTTTTATATAAATTGATATCTCGTTTATTTAATAAACGAATAGTCTGTTCAGATGAATTTAACACAAAAGACTGCTCAGTAATTTTTATTAACTGTTTATGAGATATTCTATCAAACCAACCATAATCATAAATAGTTTTAATATCATTAAGAATAGTCCATTTGTTTAACAAATCAAGGTTCTGAGGTATATCTACCTTTAATACTTACTTCTCCTAGATCCATGTTAAAAGAAACATATCTATGTCATATACTTTTATTATTATTATTAGTATTAGTATTATTAGTGTTATTATTATACAACTATTAGTAGTATTATTTATTATTAGTGTTATTATTATACTACTACTAGTATTCGTGCCCGCGCGTTGCACGAATATTTTAAAATATAACAGTGTTAAATTAAATTTATAATATTTTTTATTTTTCATTTATTTCAATTTATTTAAAATGCCATTGTTCAGGTTTTATCGGAAGCTTATCATAATCTAACATATAGTAGAGGAAAAAAAGCAACCAATTGACTTAAAACTATCGTAAGATCTTTTATTATGTACAATAAAATTTAATTTTTTAAAAATAATTCTTAGAATTTTTCAAGAATTAATTTCATAAGCAATTCTCATATAGTTAGTGATACAAATTAAACCAACTGAAATATAATATAACTTTGAAATAAAGATCAATGTAAGAGGATAATAATTATTTTAACAGAAAATAATCTAAAATATCCTTAAACTATTGAAAATGATACAAAACTACACTGCATCCATCATCATCACCATCATCCTTGTAACTTCATTGCCCAATTTTCTAAGTTAATTTGATTCATACCTCTCGTTATTTCCCAATAAAATCATCATCTTGATTTAATATAACATGTGGATATAAACAAATAAACAATAAATTAAAGTGTTTGTACATGAAAGTAAAATATAAATGCAGTTATAAGAATTTTGATAAATAAACTTATAAAACTTAAGAATTAAACATCTAATGGATTAGACCAAATCTAATTAGAACTCAATAAAGAGTTAATTTATGAAATATATTAGACAACTTTTAATGAATTATTATATATTTTGAATTCTCACAATTTACTATTTGAAACGAAATTTAATTCAATTTAAATAAAATTAAATATATTAGATAACTTTTCATGAACTATTATATTTTTTGAGTTTTCACAATTTACTATTTGAAACAAATTTTAATTCAATTTAGATAAGTAATGTCATTTTTAGGACGATATTTGGTCCAATTTAAATAAGTTCATAAGAAGTATTTAATTCAATTTAGATAAGTTTTCACAAAAATAATATCATTTTTGCGGCAATATTTAATCCAATTTAGATAAGTATTCATAAGAAGTGTTTTAGGAGAAAAATATATATCGAAAACATGTGAGGCAAAGTTTATTATGCACGGCTCCGCAGATCTGTATTTGAAGTTGGTTCTCCAAGGTCCATGCTTCGTATTAACTAATCTTTTAACACTAATATGCAACATTTTTCACAATGTATTCTGCACAAGATCAACAATTGTAGTATAATATTATATTCTTAATTAATATAACAATATACTATTTTTGAATTTAGTTTCATTTGATATAATTCAATTAAATTTAAAGAATAAGAGTAAGAAGCACTCACCTAAAAACCCTGTTTTGAATTCAAAACAGATCCATGCTTTGACAATTTTTTACTTTGATCTATATCAAAACACAAAACTTTATCAAAACAAATATGATGAGCCCGTATGCTGCGATGTTTGGTATACAATTCTAATTTAAATTTTGTTAACAAAATATCTAATATATAACTTATATTTTTACTTACATCTTTATAACACTCAATCAAATATAAAGAAGTAAGAAACACTCACCTATATACCATAGTATAAGTGATAACATAACATGTCACTATATTGTGGCGAATTTTTTTTGTTCTTTTTGTTCATGTCAATTCCCAGATGTGTGACTCTTATCAAGTAAATTTAATCAAAATTTAGATAAAAGAAATACTTACACATCAAAGTAAACCACATCCAATACGCATCCCAATATGTTGTAATAGCTTCACTTTCTCTAGACATTCATCAACTAAATTAAGAAGTAAAACCTATTTTAAGAGTCTCCAAGATAATTATAGATCACATCACAATAATAGATTGATTGTATTAATTACTGCAACAAATCTTTACAATTAAATTTTTATAAGCCTAATTTAAGTACAAAATTCCTAATTTAAATCCAGTAAATTCTCAACTTTACCTTCACGAGAATGACGATTGAATTTATGAGATTTTCGTTTCTCCTTTATGAATTTGTCTTTCTTTTATTTCCTTGGTTCTTCATCTACTTAGATCTTCTGGCGTTTGCTTTTCATTTTATATAATGTATATATCTATTTGCATACATTGGGAGATATGTGAAAGTAAAAAAAAATCTCGTTTCACAATGAAAGATAATAGAAAGACAATACAGAGAAATAAGGGAGAAGTTATTGTATTAGTTTCAAATCTACAAATATTGAGAAATAGGAGAGAAGTTATTCTATAAGTTTCAAATTTGAAAATGGTAACTGATTAATATTTTAATAAGAATTCAATCTCATTCAAATTCAAATTCAAATTATATTATTTATTTTTATAAAAAAAAACTGGCATAACCGCAAAAATTTGTAAGAAGCATTTCGTTTGGATTATTTTTTCTACTACTATTCTCATGATTTGAATTTGAATTTAAACTCAGATTTTATTAAAAGAAAATCTTGATAAAGTTATTTTATATATATATAAAAAAATTACTGGCAAAACAGCCAAAAAGCTTTTCTTTTGCACGACTTTTCATTCTTACACTATTGTCACTATGCTCTGAATTAAAAATAACGGGAGTAATTAAATAAAGAATTATTCATTTTCTTTCCTATAAAAAGGGAATTTTTTTCAATACTTTAATTTTTTTAATCACTTAAATACAGATCAGTTACATCATCCTATTTAATATTTAATTATTTATTATTTAAAATTTTAAAAATCTGTGGTGCTGACATGTGACATTTTTTCTTCTCCTATTATATATAAATAGATATTTAATCATATATTCAGATGTTTACAAATAAAACACATCATAACTTAAGTATAAAACAAAATTTATTAGCATATTTAAAAAGCTATCAATGTAATATTCTAGCTACTTTTTTTCCTTATATATGTTGCTAATTTTTTTTCAAAATGTCATGTTACTTGTATTAAATCGTTATGCATTCGATATTTTTGGATAATTGAGTAACAAAGATTAAAATTTTGGTGTTGAACCAAAGAGGGAAGTTGTGAGATTTATGTAGAAAATGGGTTTTAATTAGTTCCAAAGAAATCAAATTATGTATATTGATGGGTGCTTGTCGGATTCTTATAGTGTATTTTTGAGAGATCTGATATGAATATGATAATATTTTTGAAAAGTCTGAACAACTTAGTCAGCAGGGGCGGAGCCATGTAGGCACCAGGGTATCCAATTGAACACCCTTCGTAGAAAAATAATACGGTATATACACATAAAGTTTTGACTTTATATTGGTATATATAAAATTTGGACACCTTGAAACAACAAAGTAAAGTGTAGTGGAGTTGGCAATACCTGTCGCAAACCTACTCACTGCCCCGGTTCGATTCCTGTAGGTGTGTTTCATTTTTCTGTAATTATTTTGACTTCTTCAATTTAATTAAGTAAATAAAGATGCGTAATTTTAACATAAATGTTTAGTAGCTTGGTGGTTAACAGAGTCATAATTGGCTTCAGGCACCCAAGTTCAAATCTTACCTCCACTAACAATTTATTTTTTCCTTATGGAATAAGATTTCCTTAAATTTAATACTTTTTCCTTGTGGATTTTTTTCAATTAAAATTGAATTATTTCCTTAAATTTTAACACATTTTTTTTGTGGAATAAGATTTCCTTAAATTTTAATACTTTTTCTTTGTGGAATAAGGTTTTCTTTCTCTATAAATAGGAGACTCATTCACCCAAATTATATCACAATATTATTAAGAACATAATCTCAATAATTCTCTCACTATTTTTTCTTCTCTTTCTTTTATTTTATAACAAAAATAACCAACTTAATATTTTAGTTTCAAGTTTCAATGAACATGAGGAATTATTATAATAGAGTACTAATAGTTTGACTTCTCTAAGTTAACCAAATAAAGAACAACGATAGATCAATTAGAGATATTGTCACATTCTTCTCAAAAACACAACATTGATTTAAATACTCTAGAAGCTAGTCCAGCAAAAAGAACTTCAGTTATAAAAATGTTTCAGGATATGAAACCTCGTCGAGTACAATTTTAATAATATATTTAAATTATGTTTTCAATAATAGTTTATTTTGTCTTTATGTTAGTTTTGAATTATACACTTGTAATTTTATTAGAAATATTCTTATATTTAATTAAATATTGCTTAACTTAATTATTTATTTTGGTAATTTAAATCGTCATTTTAAAAAAAAAATACTATTAAAAGTTTGGACACCCTTTATGAAATTCCTGGCTACGCCATTGTTAGTCAGTGGAGTAAAAGTGTAAGCGGTGACGTGCAGTAAAAATTAATGCATTAAAAGCTTTTAATCTCTTTTTTCTTTGTTAATATTTACATGCAAAAATACTTTTAGACGTCTCTAGCAACTTGACCACACGTGGATTGTTGTAATCTGGCACATTTTCTTTTCAACAATTAACTCCCCTATTTATGATTTTTTTCCAAACCAAAATAATCCAACTAACTAAGCACACTTCTCTGTCTTCTGTTTATTTCTTATACATCTATATAACATATAGTTTTTTTCAACAAAAAACTACAAATCTTGAAATAATGAGGAAGATTTGTGACAAAGTGCATGGTTTAAAGCCAATTATAATGATGGTGTTTATACAAATAGGTTATGCAGGAATGACTTTATTGTATAAATTAGCATCAAATGATGGAATGAGTTTAAGGATTTTAATTGCTTATCGATTTCTCTTTGCTGTCGCTACCGTTCTTCCTTTAGCTCTCTACTTTGATAGGTAATTTACTTTTCCCTTTTTGTTTTTTCGAGAGTCAAATAATTTTTTCTCATCACAAATTTTTGGTAAATTTATGCTATGAAATATGATTTTTTCTTGTTTGTTTTCATCGAACTAGTTCTAAATGCATGATAACAAACAGATTCTCACATAAATAGTGAAATTTTTTCTATGTGAAAACATTATTGTTTTTATATTTTACCGATCTAATCAAAATATTTGAATAGCGTTTGAACATTTTTCAGTGAGAAATTTCAACAATTTATGGTTGTTGTTTGATATATGTAGGAAGAGTAGACCAAAAATGACATGGATGGTAATGTTGCTTGCGTTTCTTTCTTCACTCTTCGGGTAAGTTCCATTTTTACTTCATTCATTCAATCAATTAACTATGTGCTATGTAAAAAATATTTACAAAATTGAATATTAATTTGACTATTTTTAAATGAAAACAAAAAAAATTAAATCTTTTTATGAGAATTCTTGACTTTTCCAGTTAGGATCCTATTCATTACTGATTTGTCTATTATCTTTAATAAATGATATTTTTATATACAATAATATTAAATTCAAAGTATTTATATGTATTAAATATTCCTTTAATTTTATATTTATGTTTTAGTTAATAGTTTAAATTATTATAAAAATGAATATAAATAAAAAGTATGAAATTTCCTGATTGTCAAAATTGGTTTTATTGTTCACAACTTTATATTAAAATAATAAAAAAAAACAAATCCACTTTTATGGGAAAAAAACATATACTATGTTAAAATAAATTTAAAAAAAATCTTAAAAGTATTATTAACTAAAAGATCCAGGCTTTTACGGTTAAAAATATTTTATCTCAGAGTTCAAAAATATTATTTAGTGTAAAAATAAATTAATAAATGAATAAATAAAATAATTTTTATAGCAGTACCAAAGAAAATAATTGTAATCTCTAATATTCATTTTGTACACATAATCTTATATGTATTACATTCATATCTTAATGAACAAAATAGTAAATGGAGGAGTTGTCTCTCTAAATTTAAAAGAAAATAAAATGGTAAGAAGCTGTATATTATTTTATGTGATATTATTTGATTGAACAGAAGTTGTCGATTAATGAATTATTTGTTTTATTTTTTTACTTAGATTTTGATAATAGAAATATTAAAATTAAAAGTTAATTTTTTCAAATGAATTTAAATTTCTTAAATTTTGAATTTTTTTTTGTCTGAGGATGTCATTAATTATGAGCTCTGCAATTTACTAGATTCTTGTAAATCACATTTTGGTACTAGTGCTTTCAATTAAGTACATGTCTGCCATTAACTAATTAATCCGTGCATTTAGTTCTGGTTTAATTTATTTTTATTTATTTTAATTTTATTATATATATTTATATTTATATTTATATTTATATTTATATTTATATTTATATTTATGTATGCAGGGGTTCAATGCCACAAAATTTGTTTGCAGCAAGTTTAGTCCTAACTTCAACAACTTTTGCTACAGCTACACTTAATCTCATACCTGGCATCACTTTCATTATAGCCATATTCTTTAGGTATATATTTCCAATTTTACTATATTAATTTCATCCCTTTGCACAAAGTATACTTTTGGCTATATTGAAAGTTGTTTTGGAGGCACTAATAGAAATAAATGTTTTTTTTACTTTGGAAAAACATGATTTTCACACTTATAATTTACCATCGACCTAACTCACAATGAAACACATCATAAAAAAACAGATTCTTACTGAAATGGTGTGAAATTTGATTAGTTTTTATAAAAATATTATTATTTTTTCTTTTCTTACTGATTCGATCGAAATAGCCTCTAAAGATTTTTTTAGTAGTGAGAATAGTAATTTATGTTTGGCTTTATAAGTGAACTAGATAAAGCGGAAGTATTTCTAGAGGAAAATTAAGTTGTTCATCCTGCATTCCTAAGATACTTAGAACAAAAACTTTGAAGAACTTGATAAGAAACAACAAAGTTTAAAGAGTATTTTCAAAACTAGAAAATTAAAACCAGTAGAGAAAATAGAATCAGAAACAGATTAGAAACAATATACAAAATATTTTTCTCAAAGAAGGAAATCGAGCCTAGTGAATGCACAGTGTCCCCTTAAAGAAATCATTCCCCTCAAGGACCCGAGGTTAATGGAAAATATCCTCCTAGGATAGAACGATCTTACTCACCGGTGTATTGGTACCTAAAATCACGGTGTCAGCGAATCACTCAACGGCAGTAAAAGACACTTAGAATACTAGATTTAGTAGTAGTAGTAGAAGTCTAGAAAATTGGTTGTTTTAAAATGAAAGGAAATCTCTCTATTTATAGACAACAAAGGGTAGTGTGGACATATGCTTATTGTGCCTTATCGGAAAGGTCACAACCCTTTGAGAAGTTACAACCCTTCGGAAAGGTCACAACCTTTCCTAAAAGTCATAACTTTTCATAAAAGTCACAACTCTTCATAAAAGTCGCAGCTTTTTATTAAAATCACAACTCTTCATAAAAGTCGCAACTCTTCATTTTCCATTCACACCTTTTAAAAACCCAACATATTATTTATTCGTTTTTTTTTAAAAAAATTGCTTGAAGAAGTTTTGTAAAAATAAGAAATTTCCAAATACTAATTTAGGGTTGTTTTCCTAGAATCTCTTCTTTTGCTTGAAGAAGTTTTGTAAAAATAAGAAATTTCCAAATACTAATTTAGGGTTGTTTTTCTAGAATCTCTTCTTTCACTCACGAAACACTCATTACGTTCTTAAGAAAATCATAACTTTTTTAATACATTCTTTTTCTCTTAGAAAATTTCTTTCAAGTGTTGTTGTACGGCTAATTTGTGATCCCTAAACTTACGTAATTAAATTCAATGTCCAGTTGGATTGACTCATCAAGTGTTCAGAGTTACAATTATTCCAATTCGATTTTTATGTGGTAAACTATTATACTAATTATAATTAGCTAGGACGAAACTGAATTTGAAACCTAAAACTTATGTGACGGTGTTGTTATGAACTCTCATGTAAATGTAGATGTGAATGGATTTAGTTGAACTCACCATTTTTTTTTATATTGAATATAAAAGTTTGGTGAAAAATTAGTAAGAAGTTGATAAATATTAGACTATGAATCTATAATTTCAAAGCGTACTATGAATTTAGCAGTAAAAACATAAATATTGAACTTATAAAATTTAAATTTTGAACCCATTTGACCACAAATATATTTGGGAAAAATTGGAGGAGTAATGTTTGGCCATGTAATTTTTCATACTTGGCAAACATCCCAAGTTAAAAAAAAACAAGAATTTGGCTAAATTCTAGTATATGAGAATTTTTTAAAATTTAAATTATCCCAAATTTTTATATTTTATAAAAACACTCATAATTTATAATTTAGAT
>JAJOOS010006608.1:0-22461 GCA_029582725.1 Solanum chiquidenum
GAGGTTGAAGAGTGGAAACGTATTTTGAGAAGTGAAATATGGGAGCTGCCACACAATGACGTATTACCAGCGTTGATGTTGAGCTACAATGATCTTCCTGCACATTTAAAGCGATGTTTTTCCTATTGTGCAATATTTCCTAAAGATTATCCATTTAGGAAAGAACAAGTCATTCATCTGTGGATTGCCAATGGTCTCGTACCTCAGGAAGATGAAATAATTGAAGATTCAGGCAACCAATACTTTCTCGAGTTGAGGTCAAGATCATTATTCGAAAGGGTCCCAAATCCTTCTGAAGGGAACATAGAGAATTTATTCTTAATGCATGACCTTGTCAATGATTTAGCCCAAATTGCATCTTCAAAACTTTGTATCAGGTTGGAAGAGAGCAAAGGATGTCATATGTTGGAAAAAAGTCGGCACTTATCTTATTCAATGGGAGAAGGTGGTGAGTTTGAGAAATTGACACCCCTCTACAAATTGGAGCAGCTGAGGACATTGTTTCCGACATGTATTGGTGTCAATTATTGTTATCACCCTCTAAGCAAGAGGGTGTTGCATAACATACTGCCAAGAATAAGATCCTTGAGGGTACTATCATTGGCTCATTACAACATTAAGGAGTTGCCAAATGACTTGTTTATAAAATTAAAGCTCCTCAGATTTTTGGATATTTCTCAGACAGAGATTAATAGGTTGCCAGATTCCATTTGTGTGTTGTATAACTTAGAGACACTTCTCCTGTCATCTTGTGCTTATCTTGAGGAGCTACCGCTGCAGATGGAGAAGTTGATTAACTTGCGTCATCTTGACATAAGCAACACTTGTCTCTTGAAGATGCCGCTACATCTGAGCAAGTTGAAAAGCCTCCAAGTGTTAGTGGGAGCCAAGTTTCTTCTAAGTGGTTGGAGAATTGAAGATTTGGGTGAAGCACAGAACTTGTATGGATCTCTATCAGTTGTAGAGTTGGAAAATGTGGTTGATAGAAGGGAAGCTGTGAAGGCAAAGATGATGGAGAAGAATCATGTTGACAAGTTATCGCTGGAGTGGAGTGAAAGTAGTAGTGCCGACAATTCAGAAACTGAAAGAGACATTCTTGATGAGCTACGCCCACATAAAAACATAAAAGAAGTCGAAATCACTGGATATAGAGGGATAATATTTCCAAATTGGCTAGCTGATCCTTTGTTTCTTAAGCTGGTGAAATTGTCTCTTAGCTACTGCAAGGACTGTTATTCCTTGCCAGCACTAGGAGAACTCCCATTTTTGAAATTCCTTTCGATTAGAGGGATGCATGGAATAACAGAGGTGACGGAAGAATTCTATGGCAGTTGGTCCTCCAAAAAGCCTTTTAGTTGTCTTGAGAAGCTTAGATTTGAAGATATGCCGGAGTGGAAGCAATGGCACGTACTAGGAAGTGGAGAGTTCCCTATACTTGAGAAGCTTGAAATTAAAAATTGCCCTGAACTCAGTTTGGAGACAGTACCCATCCAACTTTCAAGTTTAAAAAGTTTTGAAGTAATTGGTTCTCTCACGGTTGGAGTTGTTTTTGAGGGAATGAAGCAGATTGTTGAATTAGATATTAGTGATTGTAACTCTGTTACCTCCTTACCTTTTAGCAAACTGCCCACTACCTTGAAGAGAATAACGATAGTTCGTTGCCAGAAATTGAAATTGGATCCGCCAGTTGGTGAGATGAGTATGTTTCTCGATGAATTGAGTCTGGAAGAATGTGATTGTATAGATGATATATCACCTGAGTTACTCCCAAGAGCACGCGAATTGTGGGTACAGGATTGCCACAACCTTACAAGGGTTTTGATTCCTACTGCGACTGAAAGACTCTTTATTTGGAATTGTGAGAATGTTGAAAAACTTTCGGTGGCATGTGGGGGGACCCAGATGACGTCACTGGGTATTGAGGGCTGTAATAAGCTGAAGTGGCTGCCAGATCGTATGCAGGAACTCCTTCCATCTCTTAAGAAACTGCAACTTTCTAATTGTCAAGAAATAGAGTCCTTTGCTGAAGGAGGATTGCCCTTCAATTTACAATCCCTTTGCATCAGTAATTGCAAGAAACTGCTGAATGGCAGAAAGGAGTGGCGTTTACAGAGACTCCGCTGTCTCACAGGGTTATGGATCGATCATGATGGCAGTGACGAAGAGATTGTTGGTGGTGAGAATTGGGAGTTGCCTTCCTCTGTTCAATCACTTGTCATAAAGAATCTGAAAACATTAAGCAGCCAGCATCTCAAAAGCCTCACCTCTCTTCAATATCTAGAAATTGAGGGTAATTTACCTCAAATTCAGTCAATGCTGGAACAAGGCCAGTTTTCGCACCTCACTTCGCTTCAACGTCTACACATCAGGAATTTCCCTAATCTCCAATCACTTCCTGAATCAGCACTGCCCTCCTCCCTCTCAAGGCTGATCATCACCCGTTGCCCTAATCTCCAATCTCTTCCAGTAAAAGGGATGCCCTCTTCCCTCTCTGTACTATCTATTCACAACTGCCCATTGCTCACACCACTACTAGAATTTGAGAAGGGGGAATACTGGCCAAATATTGCTCAATTTCCCACCATAAAGATCGATGAGGAATGCATGTGATGATTAAAACGAATGGCTCTTCAACTGATGTAAGCTATTCTTTTCCCTTGGAAGCTTTTTATTTCCGTTTACTTCACTTTGCTTTTTTGTTAATTCTTTTTATTTTTAATCACTAGTTCTGAAAATATGCGTTGCATGTTTATCCCAAAATATTTCATATAATTTTTGTATTGTAAATGACATATTTTATCCACCTTCAAATCTATTGGTATTTACTAAAAAAATATCCACCATTTTTACGATAGAAAGTACATATATCTTCCTAATAAAAAGAATACACCCTTAATTATAAAATTGACTAAAAGTGCATAAATTGTAAAAATAACTAATTATTGTACAAATACAATATTCAAATGAGGATACTAAAATACCACATGTTAGATTAATGTATACAAAACAACTTACCAATGTAAATTCTCAATATTAATAACCATAAAACAATAAAAAGTTATACAATAACAACAAACAAGAAACATAAACATTAAAAAAAAAAACAAATAAAAAGAGACAAGAGAAGAGAGCATAGAGAACTTGATATTAACGTATGACAATATAGTGGAAGTATCAACTCCAACAATCCTTTGTCACAATCTACATATAATTAATATTGTTATTCTAATAATATAGCTTTTTCTCATGCTTTCCCTATTAAAAAAAATGAAATATTAGAAAGACCCTAATAGGAAAAGACAATAATCTAAAATATTAACCAAGTACTATATACATGCAAACAATATGAACAACTAATTTATAAGTTATACATACTATTTACTTACCATTAAAAGAAATCTGGACAAATAGACATTATCCAACTGCTTGAACTTTATCTCTGTGTTTATTTTGCAATTACATATATAGTTAAGGAAGAAGTTGAGGGGTCACATTAGTATATGACAGGACATTAAGAGAATCAATATACTTATTGGAGAGAAGTTTGATGGTCACGTTATACGTATGTCAGTTGGTGAAATTGATAATAACTCATCAAAAAAATTGATTAACAACTGGAAGAGAATTAAATGAGAGTAAAAGGAATGATGGATATAAGTTAATTTTTGTATGTTCTTTTAAAATGATTATTTAACTTTTAAAGGATGTTATCTATTATTTATTGTTTTATATTATTTTGATTTATTTTAGGGATAAAATGATATTCAACTTTGTATTTTGAACCTTCCCACTTTTAATATAATATGATATGATGATATATGATGATGTTGGGCTCATCATCAAACACATAGCTTTATATTTAAGCTTCATAGAGAATCTAAATTTTTTAAAAGATAATCAGGGATAACGATCACAAGTTTTAGGAAATAAGTGCAACTTCCATTGTCAGAATAATTAGATGTTATATAATTCTATATTTCTTGGATAGCGGCCAGACAACTATACAGGGCAATGCTTGATGTAATAGCTTCAGATATACATTTGCAGGGTGTTTATCCAATGAGTAATAAAATCACAATCTTCAGATATCTTCTCTTGTATATACTTTTGCAATTTTAAACTTTATTTTGAACTGTGTTGTTGCTAACTTGAACATGTTCTGTGCTTAATCAGATGTGAATTTTGAAGGGCGAGTACAACAAGTCTGGTCCATCCATTGTCCACAAGAAGTGCTTCTAAGGTGTTGCTACTATATTTTATATCTGTTCATGAGTTCTTTTTTATTTTTTTGTTCTTTCTGCTAAAGCTATTATGTCATCCACAGTGAACTCAGGTCTGCTGTTATAGGCAAGTCTTCGAGATGGGGCTGTATCGCTGATACTATTTCATGTTTCCAGTGCAAGCCTCTTTTGTAAGTAGACAAACTCGATTTGTAAATATGTTTGGGACTCAACTAGTGGTTAGAGTACTGATTTTGTAAGATTTGTGTACGGAAAATCAAATTAGAAAGATAACTCGCGATGATTGAATAAGCTCGAAGAAGTGGATCTGAATTTCAAATCGTGCCTTTTTTATTTATGTGTGTGTGTGAGAAATTTGAAGTGTTGTTTAGATTTGTTGGAATAGTCTAAAGAGATTGTCTCTATAAAATTTGAAGACATTTGATGGAGATCTAATTAGATGATTTTGAACAACAATTGCAACTGAAAATGGATATGTATATTATTTTCATAGTTAGCAATGTGTTATATATTTTTATAGTGGATATATTGTTTTCTCATTCGGTGTTTGGTGTCCACATTGGAGTCCGACTAAATTTGGATTTGCACATTTCAAGGGGCGGCGTTCTTGACATGATTTTTTCCATTCTACGGCTCGTGCTCCTAAATTCTAATTAAGGGTAGAAAAATTTCAACTATCTCACCACAACTCATATCAGTTATATTGGGTATACAAGTGTAAACTAAGAAATATAACTATGTAGGTGCAAATATTTTTGAAAAATCCCAAATAACAAGCCAAAATAAAGAATGAATACTAAATCCTACACTCATTAACTACAACAACTAAAATATATTTATAGTCATTCATGAACTCCTGTGCCCATTCTACTGCAAAACATAAGTAGAAGAACTTCAAATTTTGGCCATGAAATGACACCATTTTCTCACACTCAAAATGATCTTAAATTTCATGAATGAAACAATATGCATTACTTTGGTTGAAGCCCCATTTTCTTCCTCGTTTTCCCAAAGTATAAATCCTTACACTTGATCATCCCGGGGACTAATCCAATGATCGTTGCGAACAAAAATTGAGCCATTGCATCTTTTCTTCCTAATGGAACAATCATCTGACCCAAGTTTTTGCATATGTTTGGTCTAACGTTGAAAAGGAAAAAGGTCGAATGATATGGATATTTTCTTTTTTATGAATACAAAGTCGCGATAAAGATAGAAAATTCCGATGTATAATTTCTATTTTCTATTTTCCTGAGAACTTTGCCTGAGGTATAAATTTCTATTTTCCCTGTTTAGAAATGTTTCCTGTAGCTCCTAATTGTGATGCTTCATTTACACATTTTTAAAAGTTCATCTTATAAAGCTATAGCGTGTCTCCGCATCAATTAGATGTTACACACTTGGCTCTTCTTTGTTTAATTCACTTTCTTCAATTTGATCAGAAAATATTTCTCTAAAGGCATGTCGATTTTATTATTTTACACGATTTCTGTTTGTGTTACTTTTTCGATTTCTAATTTGTTTTATGAATGTTTTATACAGTTTAATTTTCGATGCTTCCAAGTTTCAGCAGTCCTGATTCCTGAAGTTTTCTGGGTGAGCATGGTTCTCTCCTTTGAACTGTGAATTGCATCTTACCAATAATTTGATTATTGAATGCATCTTAAGAGTTATACCGCTAACGAAGATATTAAAACCATTGAAGAGATCCCCTTGAATGGTAGAAAAATAAAGCAACATCAGTAATCAGTATATAGTGTAATTGATCAATTATGTTTCAGGCAACTTGTGGACTCTTTGACAAACTAAATTAGTATAGATTGCTAATATTGATGCTGCTGATGTTAATAATCACTTGGCTATTGTGAAATACGTTGAGGATATTTGTTTATCCAAGGTGCTGGAGCAGGAAATGATACCACAGCAGCTGGTGTCCTAGCTGATATCCTAGACATTCAAGATTTATTCCCTTGACCGAGTATTATACACTGAGATACAAACATCCAATCCTCAAAGGACGAAAGATCGGTTCTTCTTGTCCATCTGCTTCCAGATTGGAGATTAAAATCAGGCTCAGCTAGCACATTCATTTTTTGAGAATTTTCTCGATACACACGAGAGTGCCTTGTCAGTTTATGGTAAATTATTACGCGATTTCTCTCGTGCATAACGACTCAAATGGAACAGAGAAAACAGAGTCATTTTCCTCAGTGCTGGACTAGTCTTTAGGATTTCACTTCAGCTTGTAATCAGTACGTTTGCTTTGTAATGACCATTTGTTACCTCAACTTTTTATGTCATCACAATTTTAGGGACTTATCTCTTAGTTATTACGCTTTTCAATGTATGAAATGATGTGATATCATGCTCATGATCTACTACACTAAGATAATCATTATCCTAAAATAGAAAAGAACTACTAAATGATATCAAGCAGGAAAAAGAGCCGTATAGCCAGTGTAGGAATGATCAGTTTAATCCTTCCCTCCCCTCGTCATTTCAACGTCTGGACACCAACCAGGCTCAGAAATTCAACCAAATATCAAGAGATGATAAAAGAAAGTCTTCTTTCACTAAACCTTACCAACTTGTTTGCGACTGAGGTGTGTGTAGTTGTTGTTGTATCTAAAACTCAGCTACTAGTACTGTACGATCAAAGTAGCGACCAGTAAAAGAGCTAGCATGACAGGTCCTTCAGCTCCTTCCTCAACAGGCATTGTTCCTCTATGCCAGGATAAATCTGTATTGACGAATCCAGGATGGACACAATTGATGCACATTTTCTGGTACCTTCTTGTAACAACTCTGGTGTAAGCATTAAGTGATAGTTTTGATATGCTATAGACTGGTCCACTCATCTGCCAACCGTTCACCTCGAGAGCATCTTGTTTCAGATCAAGCAAAAAATTCTGCAGAATCTCTTAATAACAAAAGGGTTACTTCAAGAAATTGGCTCAACTGACTTGAAGGTTGATGACAATCTTAATCAGCTACAAGTCAAATTGAAGGAAAAACTGAATGGAAAAAGGTTTCTTGTTGTCCTTGATGACGTGTGGAATAATAACTATCCTGAGTGGATTGCTAATGGTCTTGTACATCAGTTGAATTCTGGTAACCAATACTTTCTCAAGTTGATATCAAGATCACTGTTCGAAATGGCCTCAGAATCTCTAAAAGAGACGTAGAGGAATACTTAATGCATGACCTTGTCAATGATTTGGCCCAAATTGCATCTTCAAATCTTTGTATAAGGTTGGAAGAGAACAAAGGATCGCACATGTTGGAACAATGTCGGCACATGTCCTATTCAATAGGAAAAGATGGTGACTTTGAGAAATTGAAACCATTCTTTAAATCAGAGTGGCTGAGGACATTGCTTCCAATCAATCTCCAGCTCCGTGATTATGACAAAAGTAAGCTTAGCAAGAAGGTGCTGCATAACATCTTGCCAAGACTTACATCCTTAAGGGCATTATCGTTGTCACGCTATGAAATTGTTGACTTACCAAATGACTAATTAGAGACATACTTGATGAGCTACGCCCACATAAAAACATACTTGATGAGCTACGCCCACATAAAAACATAAAAGAAGTCAATTGGCTAGCTGATCTTTCATTTCTTAAGCTAGTACAATTGTCGACTGACAACTGCAAGAACTGTTATTCCTCGCCAGCACTAGGAGAACTCCCTTTTTTGAAATTCCTTTTGATTAGAGGGATGCATGGAATAACAGAGGTGATGGAAGAACTGTTATTCCTTGCCAGCACTAGGAGAACTCTCTTCAATATCTATGTATTAAGGGTAATTTACCTCAAATTCAAAGCCAGTTTTCCTCCTTTTCTCACCTCACTTTGCTTCAAATTATACACATCGGGAATCGCTGTAATCTCCAATCACTTTCCAAATTGACACTGCCCTCCTCCCTCTCTCAGCTGATCATCTACGATTGCCCTGATCTCCAATCCCTTCCAGTAAAAGGGATGCCCTCTTCCCTCTGTACACTACATATTCAGGACTGTCCATTGCTCACACCACTACTAGAATTTGACAAGGGGGAATACTGGCCAGAAATTGCTCATATCCCCACCATAGTGATTGATCGGGAATGGCTGTGATGATTAAAACAAATGGTGTAAGTTTTTCTTTTTCCTCATAAGCCTTCTACTTGCTTGAACTTTAGGATGATTTTAATTTTAGATCTCAATAGCAATTAATGTTACTTGAAGATTTTTGGTTCATGTATTGTTTCAACTTTCATCTCAATAGCAATTCATGTATACATGTTCTTTCCCTTTCAGTCAGTTTAGAGTTATGCAATATCGAATTCAAAGATCTAATAGAATTCAAAGGTGTACGATACACAAGGTTTGCTTCCTATTTATCAAAAATACAAATGTTTGCCTCCCAATAAATCTCGATTTGTAAATATGTTTGGGACCCAACTAGTGATTAGAGTACTGATTTTGTAAGATTTGTGTACAGATAATCAAATTAGAAAGATAACTCGCGATGGATTTGAATTTCAAATCGTGGCTTCTTTTTTTATGTGTGTGAAAGAGAGAGAAATTTGAAGTGTTGTTTAGATTTGTTGGAATAGTCTAAAGAGATTCTCTCTATAATATTTGAAGACATTTGATGGAGATATGACTAGATGATTTTGAACAACAATTGCAATTGAAGATGGATATGTATATTATTTTCGTAGTTAGCAACGTGTTATATATTTTATAGTGGATATATTGTTTTCTCATTCGGTGCTCGGTATCCACATTGAAGTCTGACTAAATTCGGATTTGCGTATTTCAAGGGATGGCACTCCTAACATGATTTTTTCCATTTCATGGCTCGTGCTCCTAAATTCTAATTAAGGGTAGAAAAATCTCCTAAATTCTGTTCTTCAATATGTTTCAAGTCATCAATCCTCAACTCCTTTGATCCAAGAACACAAAAAAAAAATAGATAACTCAATAAGAGGCTCAGACACTTCTTTGGACAACATTCCACGAAGAGCAAGAGGGAGTATATGATGCAGAAGAACATGACAATCATGACTTTTTAATCCAGATATCTTGTGATCTTTCAAGTTTACACATTGAGAAATATTAGATGAAAATCCATCATGCACCTTTAAATTCTTCAAGAAAAGACATAACTTGTGCTTATCTTCAGGTGACAGCGTGTAGCATGCAGTTGGAACTTCAACTTTCTCCCCTTTTTGAATATGATGCAATTCTGGCCTAACGTTCATTTCCTTCAAGTCTAACCGAGTGTTAATTGTGTCCTTTGTCTTTCCTTTGACATTCATGATTATCCCCATAATATTATCACATATATTTTTCTCAATATGCATGACATCCAAATTATGTCGCAACAAGAGAGATTTCCAATATGGAAGTTCAAAAAAGATGTTTTTCTTGTTCCAATTATCCTTTCGTTTTTCATGTGATATCTTTCTCTTTTTCTTAGGATCCTTTGTTAATGGTTGTCCTTCAAGATCTCTCACTTGATTAAGTATATCAATTCCAGAGCATGTTTTCGGTGGGAGCCTTTTCTCAATTGTATCATCAAATGACTTCTTGTCATTCCTCCATCTGTGATCCTTGGGAAGGTAACGTCGATGACCCATAAAACATTGTTTCTTGCAATTAGTCAATCGCATTGAGGAAGAATCTTTATTACAAGATGGACATGCCAATTTTCCTTTTGTACTCCATCCAAATAAATTTCAATATGCTGGAAAGTCATTGATAGTCCATAACAAAGAAGCATGAAACTTAAAATTTTGTTTAGTTGATACATCAAAAGTTTCAATACCAACTTCCCACAACTCTTTCAATTCCTCTATTAGAGGTTGAAGATATGTATCAATCGCATCTCCAGGACCATTTGGACCAGGAATAAGCATTGACAAGATAAAATTTTCTTGTTTCATACACAACCAAGGTGGTAAATTATAAGGAATAAGAACCACAGGCCAAATACTATGTGATGTTTTTGAATTGCGAAATGGCTGAAATCCATCACTAGCAAGTCCAAGTCGAACATTACGAGGCTCGATTGCAAATGAAGGATGAAGTTCATCGAATGACTTCCATGCCATTGAATCAGCTGGGTGCCTCATTATTACATCATTAGTTCTTTCATCCTTATGCCATGTCATTAGAGAAGATGCCTTTGTAGAAATAAACAACCTTTGAAGCCTAGACTTTAATGGAAAATAGCGCAAACTCTTTGAGGCTATCTTTTTACCCTTTTTATTCTTTGTTTCTCCGTTATGTGTATTCATTTTCCATCGGGAAGCACCACAAATTTTACAAAAATCAAGTAAGCTATCCTCCTTCCAATATAACATGCAATCATTAGTACAAGCGTCAATCTTGTTGTAAGAAAGCCCAAGTTCTCGAATAATTTTCTTTGCCTCATAATATGAATTTGGTAAATCGGCTCCATCAGGCAATAACTCCTCTTTTAACATTTTTAATAGCATGCTAAATGACTCATTACTCCAATGACCCATACTTTTTATGTGAATCAATTTAATCAAAGATGAAAGCTTTGAAGCCTTTGAGTTTTGGTATAGTGGTTGCTCCAAATCTTTCAATAGGCTGTAAAATCTTTTAGCTTCATCATTTGGCTCCTCCTCAACTACATCACCGTAACCAGTTTGGGTAGCTCCTCCATCAACATTAGGATATAAATCTTTTAACAAGTCTTGTATTTCATCTTCACTCTCATAATCTTCGACTTCATCATCATTTTCATCTTCAGAGTTTGACACCGACTCACCTAAATGTTCTCCATGGTGATACCAAAATGAATAATTTTGAATTATTCCATATACTTTCAAATGTGTATCAATTGTCTCACGAGTTCCTAATGTTGTATTACAACATTTGTAACATGGACATCGTATTTTATCTTCTTTCCCTGATCCCCAAAAAGCATAATCCAAAAACTGTTTCACCCCATCTAAATAGGCTTGATCGACCCGATTACCAAGAGAAAGGTTCGTCCATTTCTTACTAGGTGCCATAACCTTAGAAAATAAATAAAAAGAATTAAGAATTGATCAGATAATCCTAGAGCAGAAGAATTGTTCAAACAAGTAGTGTAACTCGAACAAATCAAATAAACAGAATAGGAAAAAATCATCTCTTAAAAGAGGAGGCTGTCTTGATCAGTTTTGAACAAACAAAAATAGTGATTCAGTTTCACAAGTGTGGAAGAATATATGGTTCAACTATTAGATCGTATCTTCTCGAAAAACCTCAAGTTTACAAAGTCTTGAAACCTAAATGACATTATCATTGTTTCTTCCTACTATGTACAACATATACAAGAGGTAATTTGCATCAGTTCTATTACTTCTTTTATCTTTCACGAGCACGAGTAAGTTTCATCGTGAAAATATGATCGATTCTTTAGGCACACACTATAAACTATGATATAAGAAGAAAACAATCAGCAAATTAAATTTAAAGAAGAAAAAAATACCTCGTGAAAGAGGAAGAATAACATAGATACCAGTAGACGAAATCAGAGAACTAGTTAGAAAAAAATAGATGAATGTTTAAGAATCTATTAGAATGTATCTTCTTGAAAGATATCAAAACTATCACTTTTTGAACCTTCAATATGCAGCACCACATGAGGTCATTTGCATCAGTTCTATTTCGTTTGACATATCGAATATATAACTTTTTCACTTTTGAAGCTGTAACATACAACATTCACTTTTCTCTCATGCTCTTTTAGTCTTGAAAGTTGTACAATAGTTCACTTATAATTCATAATAGATTTCTCAACTTGAACTCAACTCTTTTTATATTATCTCTGAATATTGTTTTACCTAATTGAGTTATTAGTGCCTCTTTCCAAGTGAAAGAACTGATGCAAATGACCAGCAGCTATTACAAAAAAAAGTTGATGCAAATGACCACCAACTATAAAACTGAATTTTTATAAAAAAAAAACAATCAGCAGCTATAACTCAAGAAGCTATTACAAAAAAAAAAAAAAAAGAACTGATGCAAATGACCAGCAACTATAAAATTGAATCTTTCTAAAAAATCGATCAACAACTATAACTCAAGCAGCTATTACAGAAAAGAACTGATGCAAATTACCAGCAACTATAAAACTGAATGTTTCTAAAAAAACATCAACAACTATAACTCAAACAAGAAGATCTATAACTCGAACAACATAAACAACAAATCGACTTTATAGAAAGAAACAAAAAAAACTCCCAGAAGTGGATGCATACCTGAGACTCGATTGAATAGAAGATATAAATTAAGTTGAGATCACTGCTAGCCCTCTGCTTTCTATGTTCTGAGAAAACACAGCTGAAACACTAAGACCTGGGCTTTCGTTTGCTGCTATAGACATACCTGTTTTTTCTCTGTTTAAAAAAAAACAGATTTTTAGTTGAGAGTATACAATGAGATGTGTAAGTGAAGATTGCTTTTAGGAAAAATCTTGCTAGAGTTGTTTGATTCTCACGATGAGTTTTGAGAAATAAAGCGTCTTCTATTTTTTGTTTTCCTTTTAGAATTTTTAACAAAGAAGAAGAGACAAATGCTAATGAATACATAGTCCTTAAGAATTCACAAGGAAACAGTTCTCAGACTTCGGTGGCATATACGGATTCAGCTGATAAGCCATTGAAGCGTAGGAAGCTTTTGCATCCAACATTTGATGAGAACAACTGTAGAAGTGATTTAAATCACCAACTTCCTTGTCACACTTGACATGGGCAATGATAAATCTTGAGAAAAACTATATATGCTAAGTAACTATACTATGAAAATACTCCAAGTCCTCAACTATATTCATTATACTAAGAAAACACATCTTGAGACTGGTTGCAGAGACTGTATATGATTCAACAGATAACACTAGACTCTACCAATTAATAGATCCAAGAATACGTCCAAGTTCAAAATTTGAAGGCGTTGATAAACTATTTACATTGGCAATCGGATGTGTTAATGAACCCGGGGCCGAGAGGCCTTCCATGGGTGAGGCTGTGAAAGAAATTGGGAGTATCCTTGAACTGGTTAGCATGAGATAGTATACTGAAGAAAAGACTTCAACAACTAGTTATGAAGACACAACTCAAGTCAGTCTTTACGATTTCTATGATGACAAAGCTTTTGATTATAGTTGTAAATTTCCTTCTTGTGGCATGAACACTACTTACTGAAGTTACTAAGGAGTATATCTGTGATTAACATTTGTTTGTTATATTGAATATAAGTGATCTTTGATACTTATGACTCTTCTGTTCTAATACTAGCTATATATAAAGTCAGAATTACATATGACTTTTTAAGATTAAGTGATCTTTGTATCGATATTTGATGGAAAGAAAGTTAGATCATACTGTACAGGACCACAGATGAATTCTATAGCTTAAAACATGGAACTGTAAAACAACTCCAGATTTCACTTGTTACACTTACCTTGTCAGCTGTCTACAATTGCAAACCTTTAAGAGCTTTTGGTCTTGGATTGTGGAGATTGTTTTCAATCATTGCATAATTAGTTTTGATATTAGGCAAACATCCTTTGTTTGAAATTTTGTTCCTTGTGTTGTCGTATATAGAAAATAATCACTTTTGTTACTACAAGTTGATAAAGACTTCAATATAAAAATATTTGTGTTTTGTAATCATCAACTAATCAAACGACAATCAAATATCCATTCATACAAGGAACTTTGGTGTCCATTGAAGAAGGGAAATCAGGAAGCAGAGAATAACATGAGCAGGGTGTCCTCTTAGTTAATTTTCAGAAAAAAAAGCTTTACTTTATGGGTTATGTGATTTTTCGAACACACAATATGATACAAACTTGAATACACTTCAATAAATCAAACCATCAATTAGAATCTGAACTCAATAAAACAAGAAAATTGGGCAAAGTTGAACGACCTAACAGAGAACACGAAAAAAAGAAAAGAAAACTTACCATAATTTCGTAGTAGAGAGAAGCAAATAGAAACGTTGATGATCAATAGAGAGGCTTTGAGGAAGAGCTGGATAACCCTAGGCAGAACCTACACTTGATCGAGATGAAAAAGAGATAACGTGTGTTCTTGAGAATACGTAAAGGCAAAGTTAAAACCATTGGGTATTGAGAGAAAACATAGCGTTTTTTTTTTTAGATATTTAGGACATAGGGTTATTTATTTTGGCGCCTACTTTTTCAGGAAAAAAAGTGTATTTTAGTAAAACTTTTAGGGTTGTTTTGGCGGTGTGCTCTCCCGCTAACGCTCTCAATTATACAATTGGGACTAGTTATTAATATTTTTAGGGACCAGCTTTCGCACCTTCTCAAAAATATATAGCTTTTAGGACCGAAATATAATCTCGTCTCAATATGTATACTTTTAGTGACGGGATTATTAACTCGTCCCTAAATGTTGGTCATAAATAAGCCTTTTTCTTGTAGTGCATGGAATGTGATGTAGACTACCTAACCTAAAACAAAAATTAGTATTTTCTTTCATGGGTCAAATCTGTTTGACCTATAAGTCACACAGAGACAAATTTACATAGCACAATTTATTGTTTCACCCACCCCGCGTTATTACCATTTGTCAACTCTATTCTTCCCTATTTAATTTTTTTTTTGCAAAGCCTTTCAAGTTAAATTGAAAAATGGGGAGACCGCCGGTGGATATTCTTTTTAAAGTTATTCAAATAAGAAATTCAATTCTCCTAAATTCAAAATTCAGCAATAATATTTTCAAGAATGATTTTTTTTAAAAAAAAATATACTATATGGTAGGTTTCTTTTAGCACTATAATGAGCTGCGTAGAGATTTATCATTTTAACTCTTTTATTTTTGAGTCCCCCCTAATTAATAACCCTACCCCTCTTGCTTCAATTATTGAACTGAGAAAATAATGAATAGTCTTCGTCTTCTTGTTTGGCGAAAGTCGTTGCCTTGTTGGTGAGAAATCTTACTTTTTGAAAAAGAGAAACAAAGACAATTTTGTTTTTTTCTTTAATTAGTTATAATGGAATCTATGTATTATTTATTTAATCTTTTATTCTGTATAAAATACTCTAATATATATAGATTCTCTCATATTAATCTATATTAGTATCTGCTTTCATGGCTTAAATCTGTGACAACTATAAGTCACACGAAGATAAATTTGCCGTTGCATCAACGTATTCATGGCTTAAAATAATTTTGTGTTTCCTTGCAGATTTCAGAAATGGAGGTAGTTGGCAGTGCATTTCTCTCTTCAGCTTTGAATGTTCTCTTTGATAGGCTTGCTCCTCACGGTGATCTGCTCAACATGTTTCGGAAGCATAAGGATCATGTTCAGCTCTTAAAGAAGCTGAAAATGACTTTGCGTGGTCTTCAGATTGTGCTAAGTGATGCAGAGAATAAGCAGGCATCAAATCCATCTGTGAGCGACTAGCTTAATGAGCTTCGAGATGCTGTCGACTCTGCTGAAAACTTAATAGAACATGTTCTGTGCTTAATCAGATGTGGATTTTGAAAGGCGAGTACGACAAGTCTGGTCCATCCATTGTCCACAAGAAATTCTTCTAAGGTGCTGCTGCTATTTTTACATCTTTTCGCGAGTTCTTTTTTATTTTTTTGTTCTTTCCGCTAAAGCTATTATGTCATCAACAGTGAACTCAGGTCTGCTTTTATAGGCAAGTCTTTGAGATGGGGCTATCAAAGAAGGGAGATTAAAATCATTGTACTGCTGATACTATTTCATGTTTCCAGTGCAAGCCTCTTTTGTAAGTTGACAAACCCGATTTGTAAATATGTTTGAGACTCAACTAGTGGTTAGAGTACTGATTTTGTAAAATTTGTGTACAGAAAATTAAATTAGAAAGATAACTCGTGATGGTTGAATAAGCTCGAAGAAGTACTGATATATTTTTATAGTGGATATATTGTTTTCTCATTTGGTGCTTGATATCCACATTGGAGTTCGAATAAATTCGGATTTTCGCATTTCAAGGGGCGTTGCTCCTAACATGATTTTTTTCCATTCTACGGCTCGTGCTCCTAAATTCTAATTAAGGATAAAAAAATCTCAACTATCTCACCACAACTCATATCAGTTATATTGGGTATACAAGTGTAAACTAAAAAATACAACTATGTAGGCGCAAATACTTTAGAAAAAAACCCAAATAACAAACCAAAATAAAGAAAGAATACTAAATCCTACACTCATTAACTGCAACAACTAAAAAATATTTATAGCCATTGAACTCCTATGCGCATTCTACAGCAAAATGTAAGTAGAAGAACTTCAAATTTTGGACATGAAATGACACATTTTCTAACACTCAAAATGATCTTAAATTTCATGAATGAAACAATAGATATTATTTAGGTTGAAGCCCCATTTTCTTCCTCGTTTTCCCAATGTATAAATCCTTAGACTTGATCATCCCGGGGACTAATCCAATGATCATTGTGAACGAAAATTGAGCCACTGCATCTTGCCTTCCTAACGAAACAATGATCTTACGAGATGATCGAGGCTCGTATATTACAAGTTTGTATTCTTTTCCTCCGCTCATCAAAAGTTTCAAGTTCTTCGCTGCCACTAGAGCATGTTTTTGAGCCGAATATCATTGTTAAAGTTCCTGGTAACGAAGAAAGTATTAGAATTCAATTGAAGAATAATTACAACAGCAACATACACAGTATTGATGAGAAAGTAGAGTTTACGCAGACCTTACTCCTACCTTGTCAAGTGAGAATTTAAATGAATAACAGAATCGAAAAATTCAAGTACTAGCTAGCTGCTTCAAGTCCTCTTGGCTACTGCTATATTATCAAAAAGATTCAAGATGCCTTTTAAATCGACTCTACGCTGACCTTACCTCTTGCAACAACATATCTAGTGTAATCTCACAAATGGGGTCTAGGGGGTAGTGTGTACGCTGACCTTTTCCCTATCTTGGAAGATAGAAAGGTTGTTTCTAATAGACCCTCGGCTGTAGCTTCTCTATTGCAACAAAACTAAAAAAAAATCACCACCCTTCACATATGCTCGAAGGATGCAATCCGTGATATTTTTGTACTCAGACTAATAACAATCAAGTCATTTCACGAATAAAATGTGATCAATTAACCAATCATTATTAGGCCAATGATGCTCTCTTCTAGCTTTACCTAAATGGCAAGGGAAAAATCAAAGGGTAGAACTGGACTAATCCTAAATCAAAGGGTCGAGAAACTCAATATATGCTCAAACAACTTGGAGCAGGGCCTTCGTTTGGCACTATTACTGATATGAAAATAATGGTCAAAATCAAATTAAATTGTCAACTGCCCCCATTGGAAATATAGAATTGACTATTGACTTTGAAGGAACTAGAGTTACATCTTCTTTTCCATTCAAGAGCTTTTACGCGTTTTCACGATCTTTGAAGACCACGAAAAATGGACAAATTTCTTTTCTTAGGAACACATATAAGATTCGTCACTTCGAAAAGGAGACATTTTCAAGAAAAAAGAGATATGCAGTTTAGTGCTTACCTTAATATCAGTTATATCTCCAACAACAAATTTGTTTCTATGACCCTTGATTCTAAGATTTTCAGCAACCTTCAATCTTCCAAAATTATCGATTCGATCCTTCAAATGCGTCTCCCTTAACCACTCTGAACCCGGCGGCTTTCCCGTGCAAATAAAATGGATATCCTCTATGATAGTGTCCCCAGACGAGGTGAAATATGTTATGTTTCCACCCGAGTTGTTCATGTTATTACTCATATCGACAGATTGCATTAATTTCACATCCACATTATATTCTTGTTTTTTAACCATTCCAAATTCTAGTAGTCTGGATCCATCTTGCACCAAAGTTACCTTCTTCTAAGGAAAATCGACAGTGATTACTGCAGCAAGTTTAACACTAGTAGGTCCACCACCAACAATCAATACTGCTTTTATCTTTTCATTCTCTGCAACAACAAGAACCTCGCAACATTTTGACTAGTACATCTCAACATTCATCACAAGACAATTGACTGAATCCCGTGAAAACTTGCTAGAGGAGCCTGTTTACAAATAAATAATCTCCGCCTAATGGATACAGAATACCCATGCTTTGTTTTATCATTTCCCGTAAAGGACATAAAAAAACAACCTAGCCTTGCGCCATTTTGACTTGTAATATACAACCTGACAGGACAATCGCAAAAGAAAGATCTGTTACTTTGAAGATGATGTTAAGTTTTGATGGTTTAATAAACTTAGGGATCTAACAAGGGATCAAATCCAGGAAAGGGTCTTCTAGTATTGGGACTGATGAAAGGGGAAATGAATGAATAAACTCAGCATGAGGAATATTTGTGTGTCTTCATCAAAAAGGGGGAAAATGTTATATTCTAGTGTTTTGATGATCCTCACAAATACAGGGACCCGGTCCTTGGCAAAGTACTTCCGTCCAGATTCAAAGTGGTGCACAGCTGTAAAGCTATCTTTACAGTTGTCTTGTCAGGTTGGTTGGTGAGATGTGCACCGCACTTCACCAATAGGAAGGGCGGACGAAGTTGTTTGTTTAAGTGGTCAAAACCCTTGTTGGTAACTGATATATATACAACAATAAACAAACAATATTGTTCATTCAAGAAGAGATAGAGCTAGCAAGTCTTTTTCAAGACCTCAAGCATCAAAGAATGCAGCAAGGGGCCTGGTCCCGAAAAGTCTGCGTACGAGAAAATGACTTTTACAGCTGTCAAAAGGCTGCCAACTCTGATGTGGTTGGTGCACAGCTTTTCATAATAGCAGGCTTTCGGCTAATGGCCTTGTCCCAAGGGTTTGTGTCCATTTTGATATAATCTCTTCTCCAAAACACAAACTCAAGTTTTGGCAAACAAAGTTGTGAATTCCTGAGAATTCATAAGCTCAAAAGGAAAAGGCCATCTTCAAGGAAGAACATTGCTCATGCTCAACAAAGGGACCTGATGAAGTGCCGAAGAGTCTTTGTTGTATTTTGAGTTTTATGTCTTATGTGCTTAAATTGTAAATCTATTCCTAAGCTATAAAGGAATTAGATCTTTGTTTAGTTCATTCAAAAAGTCTAAGTTAGTTAGGGGTAACTGGTTTAGTGGGCAGCATCGTTGTTGCTTAGTCAAATTCTAAATCATCTAGAGTTATGTGGTTTAGTGGGCAGTATCTGCTTAGTCAATTTCTAAATCATCCAAGAGTTAGCTGATTTAGTGGGCAGTGTTGTATATGCTTAGTTGAAGTCTAAGTTATCTAGAGTTAGGTGGTTTAGTGGGCAGTGTTGTATCTGCTTAGTTGCTTTCTTTGTAGTAGAGTTACTACATAGAGAGGGAAGGGATTTAGAGGTAAATTCCTACGTTGCAAGAAGTTGTAATCTAAATCGTTGCTCCGTTTGAGTGAAATGGAGTTTGGGCTGAAATCTTGTGAGTACAGGTCGTGGTTTTCACCGCCCTTGAGCAAGGGGGTTTTCACATGTCTGATTTACTTTGAGCTATTTATCTTCTGCACCTTTATTTCAGTTACCGTTCTTGATGAGTCAAGGGACCTGGTCCGTTGACTGATAGTGGACGCACACATTTCGACAAGATCTAATCACTAGTACACCTCGACGTACAACATACCCAATGTAATCTAACAAGTGGTATTTGGGGAGGGTAAGTTGTACACAAACTTTACCTCTACCTTTGTGGGGTTAGGGAGGTTGTTTCCTATAGACCCTCGGCTCAAAACAAATGAAGAAATATTAGCATCGAGCAAGAATATATGATCAACAAAATTACAATATACAAAGCAAATGAAGCAACATATAGTAATATACACTGGAAAATAAGGAAGCTACACAATTACAAAATAATAATACTAGTACATCTCAAATTCTTTGTGAAATAGTAGAGCAGTCACGATTAAGACAATTGGATGAACCTCGTGAAATTAAACTTGCCAGAGGAGCCGATATACAAATAATAATACTAATGCTTTGATAAACGTAGCAAGAATAAATATCTCACACGATTATTTGATTTCAACAAAACTTGCCCAAATAAACGTACAAGTAATTTGCTTGTTGAAAAGCAGATAAGATGGTAAATCTAACGAATTAAGCACATATATCTAAACAAATTGAAATATGTTCTTACCTTTAAAAACATGTTCTTAAAAGTGGTGGCTGGCACACTATTTATGTTATTTTTAACAAAAATAGCGGGGTGATAGGACCCCACAAAATCTAATTGTCTTTTTCAAAAAATAGGCCAAGTTCACAAAGGAAACTATGTATTATCTCTCTTTTAAAATAACGTTAACTAATAAATAAGTAGGAAAAAATATTTTTTCTTCTTAATCTAATTTTATTAGTCAAAACAAAATAACTTCATGTACTTTTTAACTGATAATTTATAACATATATATAAGATCATAATAATTCATCATTAATTTTCATTTAAATAACGATTAAGAAATTCTAATAAAATAAGAAATATTTTTCGAATTAAAGTAGGATAAGCATTTGCTAAAGAAAAAATTATTATTCGGAAAAGAATATGTTTAAAAAGAAAATAAATAATAATCTATTTATTTGAAAATAAAAACATTTTTGATCCATTAAATAACAACAAAAGTATTTTTGGACCAAACTATTGACGATAATAATAACTTTAAACTAAACTCTTAATTGAGAACATTTTTATTTAATTTTACGTAATTCAAGGATATTTTTAGAGTCGTTGGAGTCTGTTTGGTATGCAAGGGGACCTGCTATACACTATGAGCAATGCCTTATCTGGAGTAGTTATAGCAATATTATTCGTTAGTTAACCTATTTTTTATTCGTATCCAATATGGGTGGATAAAATATTTTATCCATTTTCACCTAACTCATTTTAACCGTCTATATTTGAATTGACCCATTTGTTTGCTGCCCCTAGAGTAGATATTCAATTATTACTAAAATTAAATAATAATAATAATAATAATTAAAAAAAGAGAGGAGGAATTGACAACAACCAAATTCAATTATTAAACATCAAAAATTCATTGTTAAGCCTATTTAGCTAGGGATTAGAAAAAAATCCTATTAGTTAGGGGTTGTTAGCTACAAAGTAGTGATGAACCTAGTGTTAGACACCAAATTTTGGGGGATTTGCATCTGGCCAATTCATAACACCAAATTTTACACAAAAATATTGTTGATACTATTTTAGTATAAATCAACTTTAACTCACTATACTAAATTTTAAACTAAAAGTATAATTATTGATGAAATACAGTTGAATAAACATTACACAATAGTATCAACTTTTAATATTAGTACGTTGCTCCCATAAATGCTCTATTAATATTATGTACTGTGTTTTTGTTGAATGTTAATCACTATTTTATTGAATGATTATATTGTTTTCGATTATTTAAAGTACATTGTGTTATTTATTAATCATATATTATATTTACACTATTCATTTTTGTAATGGTTATATTTTCTTTATAAAATTACAATGGGAAAAATGACTGAAATATATCCGAACTTTGGAAAGGACCTTTGACCCCCCTGCACTATTTAATAGTATATTCTAAAGGTATATATGTGCCCACGTGGACATCATAAATATTGCATCAGTTTAAATAGTAATGTGTCCACGTGGGCACATATATACCTTTAAAATACACTATTAAAGAGTGCAGGGGAGGGGGGTAAAATGTCCTCTATAAAGTTTGGTACCGTAACAGCAATTTCGGCCAAAGTTGGAGTATTTTTCAGACCCTTTTCCCAATTATAATTTATAGTAAAGGTATATTATATTTGCATTTTTGTAATGGTATATTTTCTCTACCTAGATCATGAATTTTTGTTGTTTCAACTTTTCCAGTGACTTCATTTAGAGTTGCACCCTTGTGCTTTGTTAAAATGCAGAATCTTATGTATAAAAAATTACAAGAGGTCATTTCTAGATAATTTAACATCTAATAAAGCATCTTGTCTCAGTTGGTGAAAGTTTATTTCGAATAAAAATATGTCAATTTGGTGGTATATATGTCAGTCCCCACCAAAGACCAAACTATAGGGTCTTAACTAATGGTGGTATGTATCTATTGATTTATTGTAAATAAAAAATACGAATGTGTTTTCACCTCATCTGAGTTTACTTGGTAATAATTTACTATGAGGTGTTTTAGTTCGCACTATCAATAGGACTTTATTACAATTTTCAA
>JAJOOS010006609.1:0-20195 GCA_029582725.1 Solanum chiquidenum
TGAGTTGATTTGGAAAACATTTAACCCAACCAAACATGAGAAAATTGGAAAACATTTTCCGGAAAATGTTTTCCTTCATACCAAACACACCCTTAATAAAGAGAAAAAAAAGTTGAGATAATATTCAAAGTAAAAGCCATGTGTTTGTAGGGCATTTAGTATTTATGTGATGATGAATAACACATCTACAACTAATATGATGTTTAGAAAAGTGGAGAAGTGGAAAAGCACGTGCAAAGATAACAACGAATGAGTTAAGTGAGGTGGAGGGAGTTGAAGGGATGCGAGCATTGAGTGTTAGAAGAAAGAACGAGAGCTTGGAAAGAGGACATGAATAGAGAGTTAGCCTCGTTGGTGGTTGTGTAAGAGACTAGTTCCAGGCAAAACTATGAAGGCATTATGGTTAAATGACGAAATGCTAATATAAACTTTTTTCCACATGATAGCTACAACGGATGGACATGATAGATTATGGTGGAGCAGTAATAACAAAGGCAAATTCTAGGTAAACTTTGCATATAAGTTGCTAAATCAAGGTGGACAACAACCTTCTCGTTGGCCTTGGAAGCAGATTTGAAAACCTAAAATCCCTTTCAAGGTGTCATGTTTCACTTAGCTTCTGGCAAGAGAAGTAGTTTTAACACATGAAAATCTCAAGAAAAGGAAGTTCTCCATGTGTTCTAGATGCTATTTATGTGGGGAAGAGGTTGAGACAGTCAACCATTTGTTTCTCTTGTGCATAATAACATCCCAGCTGTGGAGGATTTTCATTAGTCTTGCGGGTTTTGCTTGGGCTATGCATAACATAATCACACATCTTTTGTACACTTGGGGAGAACCAGGGGTGGGAGTGTGGGAGTTGCAGATAAAGATAGATGGAGGATTGTCCCAACTGTTTGGAAAGAAATAAATTCTAGATGTATTGAGAGCAAGAGCTGTGATCTTCAAAAGATCAAACTAAATTGTATCATGGTTTTTTGCTTCTGGTGTAAACATGTATTTAGAGGACACTAAATCCATCATAGATATCCTAGGTTCCGATTAGGATTCAGATTTAGTTTTCTTACTTTTTTGACAAGCTGTACATATGGTTGTAGTGCAACCCATGCATTGGTTCAATGAATATACACAAATGTTACCTTCCCCAAAAAAAGAAGCTACAACGAGTAGAAGGAGGAGACTTTAATTCCTTGGAAGTGAATGGGAAGGAGGAAGTTGGAGATAGGGGGGGGGGGGAGATAGAGTTCAACTAGATAGGAGAAAAAAATTAGTTGTGGTTGGAAAGGACTATAGAAGAGAAGGAGGTTGCGAAGTGATAGAGAGTTGTGCGAGATACAAGGTTTTAGGTACAAATGGATTTTTTTTCCCAACAATATTGGATTACAATCACAGGAGAGTTGATGGAGGCTATTGCAACATTCCAAGAAATTGGTGATCTTGCAAGAAGGTAAATAATAGGATAGATGGAGAATTTCCCTGCAAACATTTGGTGGATAATTTAGAAGGAGAGGAATCTTAGATGTTTTTTGAATGTAGAGAATAGTATGCAACAAGTCAAATTGAATTGTATTTTGACTGTGTTTTGGTGTAATCAGTTGTATTCTAATGATACTTCTCTACTCTCTATTATTGAAGTTTTAGACTCATTATAGGGTGTCCTTGCAAATATGTTCATTATTGAAATAGATAGGATTACCAGTTTAAAAAAACAACAAGGTAAATTTTTTTATTAATGGTGGGGAAAGTCCCATATACAATACAAAAAGTAAATAGAGGTTTTCATCTATACAAACAAGTACCTCAATGGGTGCACCAAAAAGAAACTAGACATGAGGCGAAGCTCTTTATTCCTCCCATCATATTATTCACATAAGAGTAAAGCTACATCACATGCTCTGGCCTTGGTGATAATTACATGTACAATATCATTCTTGACCCCTTTAAAAGCTTTCTTATTCCTCCTTCCACATAAGAGCTAGTGAAACTACATCACATGCCCTAGGTCTTAGTGATAAATAATTGAAATCCTTGTTAATGACCACGCTTCTCGATTTTTAGGTTTATATGAATAATAATAGCACCTTATCATGTAATGCAACATGGACCCCAAAGTTACCAAAGACAGTGTGATTTTCACTTGGTTAGCCACAAGAGGAGCGATTTTGACAGCGGAGAAATTGAGAAAGCGGAAGGTTGTATGCATTAGCTGGTGTTACACGTGCTAGGAGGCGGGTGAGGATGTGGATCACCTTCTCCTACATTGCGGTTTGACAATGAGATTATGGTGAGATATGTATAAGTGGTTTGGCACTCCATGAGTGGTGCCAAAAAGGTGAAAAATTAATGTCCAGTTGGAAGAGTGGGAGGGGAAGGAGAAGACGAAGGGCATGGAATGTGGTGAAACTTGCATTAATGTGGGTCGTCTGGAGAGAGCAATAAAGAACTCTTGAAGGTGTAGAGTCGAGTTTTCCCCTGTTAAGGAGTAGCCTTCGTTCCCTTATTTTCTCTTGATGCACTAAAAAATTCCCCTATTGTATAGACGAGTGGGTGGAGTATTTAGAGAATCAATTGATTGTGTAGATTCTTTACCTTGATATATACCACTTATATACGGTCGTTGTATGGTCTTGTTTATGATGAAATACGTTTACTTGATAAAAAATATCACCTTATCATGGGAAAAAACAGTAGTAGTTGGTTCATTGCTACTATATACGTGAGAAAAGATTTGTGAGAGGGATAAACTCCTAATTATTTCAAGAGAGAAATTTGTTATATTCACTTAATGATAATAGGTGAAATCTTTTCTAGTGACCACACTTCTCAATGTTTTTAGGATTATTATGTATATAAAAACAACACCTTAACAGGGCAAAAACAGTTGTAGTTAGTTTATGGTTACTAGTCGTTTGAGAAAAGGGTGTTGTTTTTCCCTGAGATTACAACTTGTGAGTGATGAACCTTCATTTATTGACAAGAAGAGCAATTGGTCATTAAGCAGTAAGAACTATAAAGTACGCAGTGGATTAAGAAACCAAACAATTTATGACATATCCATTCCTAACTGTAAACTCCATGAAAGGAGAGTAATTACAGCAACATTTCAGAGAGAAATTGAGAGAAGAGAAGAAGGCATGTATTGAATGAATTAATCTGTTACATTGAATGTAGACATAATGCTCTATTTATAGGCAGCAGTCTTAACTAACTCCTTTTTTTTGTAACTAACTATATGACAGCTCACTATTTCTAACAAACTCAGCCTATTAGCTAACTAATTAACCATACAGCTTGTTAATCATTCTAACACTCCTCCTCAAGCTTATGGTTGAACAATGTTCTTCATTCCAAGTTGACTTAACAAGTGATTATGTTGTGCCTTTCCCAGACTCTTTGTGAGTAGATCAGCCAGCTGGTCTTTAGTATTTATATGCTCAGTCTTCAACATGCCTTGACAAATCCTTTCCCTCACAAAATGACAATCAATGTCTCTGTGTTTTGTTCTTTCATGGAAGATAGGATTAGCAGCAATCTGTATGGCTGCGTTACTGTCACACACCATATTCACAGGTAGATTCACATTGATGCCTAGTTCCTTGTACAGACCTATCAACCAAGTTACCTCAGCTGCACATGCAGCCATGCTTCTGAATTCAGCTTCAGCTGAACTTCTGGACACTGTTTCTTGTTTCTTGGACTTCCAGGAGATTAATCCTCCTCCAAATTTTACTAGATAACCAGTGACTGACTTTCTAGTTTCCAAACATTATCCCCAATCAGAATCACAGTAAGCAGTGAGTTGAGTAGTTTGTTCTGCTGGCATCAGCAGTCCCAAACCAGGTGCTTCTTTGATGTACCTCACAACCCTTAGTGCTGCTTCCATATGTGACTGTTTTGGGCAATGCATAAATTGACCCAGTACTTGTGCAGTAAAAGCAAGATCAGGCCTAGTCATAGTAAGGTATAGCAACCTGCCTACTAGTCTCTGGTACTTTGTAGGATTTGTAAGAAGAGTATCATTTTCAGCTTGTGCATGCTTGATATGTTCATCATACTGAATAGAAGTAAGCTTTTGATTCATCTCTAATGGTGTACAGGCAGGTTTGGCTCCCCCTAGTCCTGATTCAGACACCAACTCTAGTGCGTATTTCCTTTGTGTCATAAGTATACCTTGACTAGATCTTGAGAATTCAATTCCCAGAAAGAACTTAAGCTCACCTAAATCTTTCATTTTAAACCTTTTCTGAATCTCTTGTCTAGTACTGCACAACTGTTGGTGATTACTTCCAGTAATTAATAGATCATCCACATATACTAACACAACCACAATATCATTATTAACCTGTTTTGTGAATAAGGAATAATCATAATGACTTTGACTGAATCCCATCTGCACTAATGCCTCAGTTAGCTTAATATTCCATTGTCTTGGTGCCTGTTTCAGACCAAACAATGACTTATGTAGTTTGCAGACCTTATGACACTCCCCCTGTCTAGCAAACCCACTAGGAATCTCCATATACACTTCCTCCTGCAAATCACCATTGAGGAAGGCATTGTGTACATCCATTTGATAGATGTACCAGCCTCTAGATGCAGCAAGAGCAACTACTGATTGAACTGTCACCATCTTTGCAACTGGACTGAAGGTCTCACCATAATCTAGGCCTTCCTTTTGACTAAAACCTTTAGCTACAAGCTCGCTTTGAGTCGTTCAACTTCTCCTGAAGCTAGGAATTTAATTTTGTAAACCCATTTACACCCAATAGGTTTCTTGCCAGATGGTAAGTCCACAATACTCCATGTATTATTACTCTGCAGGGCAGCCATCTCCAATTTCATGGCCTTCACCCACCCAAGCAGGATTAGCAGCAGCTTCTTGAAATGTGGTTGGCTCAGATATAACTGAATATGCCTGGAGAATCTGCCTATAATTTGGAGACAAGCTAGAATAGGAAACATGATCTGTAAGAGGGTATGTACAAGCATTACTTTTAGGTGGAGTCACAAAGTCCTGCAACCAAAGAGGTGGTCTGCTTGACCTGGTTGATATTCTAACTGGCACAATTTCATGAGGAGGAACTGAAGGCATGGATTCAGTAGAAAAGAAGGCAGTAGTATCAGATGATTCAGGGACAGAGCTGTCATTTACAAGACCCTCAGATGTTGGAGATGGAAGAGCAGATGAGCAGGAAGCAGAGTCAGGACATGAAGAACTGAGCTCAACCACAGGAAATATAGGATTAGAGGAGGTATGCATGTCTCTAAATGGGAACATGTGTTCCTGAAATACCACATGTCTGTTAACAAAGAAGATCTGATCATGAATGTCATAGAGAATGTAGCCCTTTTGAGTGGAAGAATAATTCATAAACACTGCAGGGACAGGCCGGGATGAAAATTTGTCATTGATCTTGTGACTGGCAGCATAACACAAGCAGCCAAACACTCTGAGGTGGGACAAGGAAGGAGTATGCAAATATAACTTTTCATATGGAGTTTTGTGAGCAAGTACTTTGGATGGAAGCCTGTTCAGAATGTAGACAGCAGTTGACACACATTCACCCCAATATTTAAGAGGAATAGAAGCCTGAAACCTTAAGGCCCTGGCCATGTTCAAAATGGTTCTATGTTTCCTCTCAGTAATACCATTTTGCTGAGGGGTATAGACACATGAACTCTGATGTGTAATGCCCATATCACTTAGTAAAGATTGTACCTCAGTGTTAAAGAACTCACCACCATTATCAGTTCTTAAAGTTTTCACACTGGTAGAGAACAAATTCTTCACATGCTTGAGAAAGTGTTCAAGTACAACCACAGTATCAGCTTTAGATGTAATCAGAAAAATCCATGTATACCTACTATAATCATCCACAATTGTGACAAAGAACCTTTTCTTATTATGAGTGGGCACTCTATAAGGTCCCCCAAAGATCACAATGCAATAGTTCAAATACATGTTTGGACAGATGAGTACTATGAGTAAAGGGAAGCTTTGTATGTTTAGCTAGAGGGCATACAGTGCAATGAAAAATATCCTTATTTCTTAACGAACTAATAGCGGCATGCTTCTTGATAACATCAACTGGAGCATGACCTAACCTTTTGTGCCATACAACTATAGACTCAGAGTTTGTAACTGAGTTAACAGAACTAACAGAAGACTTGACAGTAGACTCAACAAAATGAACATGACTGCTACTCCTATTGACCAGCTGTTTTGGAGCTTGATTTGGTCCTTCATGTAGGATATAGAGTCCATGCTCTTCTTTACCAATCCCCTTCACCTGACCAGTGTAAAGGTCCTGAAACACACAAAAGTCAGGGAAGAAACCAACCATACATTGCAATTCTTTAGTGATCTTTGACACAGACAATAGATTAAAGTTGAAGTCAGGCAAGAATAGAACATTAGAAACAGGTTGGTTGTCAAGAACACAAGTGTTTCCAACATGTGACACAACTGCAACTTTACCATTGGGCAAGTGAACCTTATTTGCAGCATGAGCAGGAGATACCTTAGCATTGTCTAAGCTGTCCAGGGTGGATGTAATATGATGTGTTGCTCCGGTGTCTATTATCCATTTTCTACCTTTATAAGTACAAGAGAAAGCTTTAAGAGAACTACCTGCATCAGCTGCAGAGACTACATTAGCAGAAGGTTCCACTGCATTGTCACCACCAGGTTTGGACAACAGTTGCAATATCTGATGGTATTGATCCTGAGTGAAGAAAGCACCAGGATGTGAACCTGCAGTTGTGCCTCCAGTGTTCTGATTATTAGTACCTCTAACCTCTTGCCCAAGGTCAACTTGATTAGCATACATAGGCTTTCTCTTAGAATGAAAATCAGCTGGATATCCAATAATTTTGTAGCACTGGTTCTTTGAGTGGCCTTTACACCCACAGTGTTCACATACAAGAAAATTCTTCCTAGCCTTGTAGCCAGCTCCGGAAGTACCAGCTCCAGAATTATTATTGTTGTTAGCATTAGCATTATATCCCCCTCCTCCTCCAGAGCCAGTAGTATTCCCTCCACTATAACCACTACTGGAAGAGGGACCAACATAGGCACCATGTCCTTTTGATGTACTAGCACCAGTATTGTAAGTGCTATTTTTTCGAGAGTACATAGCAGTGCCCTCTATTACCCCTAAACTGGCAGAATTCACCAAGTTCCTTTGACTCTCTTGATCAATTAGAAGAGCATAGGCTTTATTGAGTGTTGGAATAGGGCTCATTATGAGGATCTGACTCCTAGGAGGAGAATATGACTCATTTAACCCCATGAGAAACTGTAACAACCTCTGATAATCACAATGCTCACCAAATTTCTTTGATTCAGGACATGGACAGCTGGGACAAGTCATGAGAGCATCATACTCATCCCAGAGATCCCTTAGTAGTGAATGATAATCAGCAATAGACAATGTACCCTGAACTAGAGTATGGATCTCTCTATGCAGTTGAAAAATTCTAGAACCATTCACTGTATCAAACCTTTCTCTTAGATCTAACCAGACCTTTCGTGCATCAGAAGCATACACAACAGAGCTAAGAAAACCAGGTCGGACAACATTCATAATCCAACTCAATACTACAGCATTACATTTCTCCCACTGATCATGTAATGCAGGCTCAAACATAGACTTAGGAAATCTGCCATCAATAAATCCTAATTTGCTACGACCTACTAAGCCAATTCTAAAGGACCGACTCCATAGAGCATAATTCTCTGATCCAGTCAATTGTAGAGAGATGAGAGAACTACCTGGAGTTTTAGTATGTTGAAGGAACAGAGGATGATTGTGATCAATCATTGGAAACAGAGTATGGCTTGAAGTGCCATTACCAGTACTGCCAGTGTTTGCCGATGGAACTCCATCTACTGCCATTGCTACTTCCTCGAATTAGAGATGTCTCTTTTCGATTCACCTTTAGCAGCTGATGAATTTGAACACCTCACAGAGCAAGAAAAACCCCTACGATCGGATGCTTTGATACCATGTAAACTTCATGAAAGGAGAGTAATTACAGCAACATTTCAGAGAGAAATTGAGAGAAGAGAAGAAGGCATGTATTGAATGAATTAATCTGTTACATTGAATGTAGACATAATGCTCTATTTATAGGCAGCAGTCTTAACTAACTCCTTTTTTTTTGTAACTAACTATATGACAGCTCACTATTTCTAACAAACTCAGCCTATTAGCTAACTAATTAACCATACAGCTTGTTAATCATTCTAACACTAACCACACTCTCAATGCTAAATGTCTTTTACGTTTATATAGCTGCCGTGATCTTTCCCCTGACACCTTTTTGGACTTTGTTAGTTCCTTATCTTTAGTATAGGGCACATTTAGTGAAACTGCATCTACTCGATGAATCATGTACTTCATAAATTTTTTAATGATTTTTAGTAAATTGTATGTGATAGAATGAAAGGAAAAAGTATGTATAATGTCATGTTTAGTTAGCCGTGCTTCCTTTTCCTCCTTATCTTTTGTATTAGCTTTTGAATGTACATGGTGTAGGTTCTGCATTTGCTTCGAAGATATCTTGGTGAATATGTCCATGGATTGTCGGCGGAGGCTTTGAGAATCAGCGTATGGCAAGGTATTTGAATTTCCAATTCAATTTGTTCACACACATTATACGAGATTGTAGTTGAAAGGCTAGTGCCTTTTTCTTCTCTGGCGAAAAGTAGTAGTGTATTGGTTTGATGAGAAAAATTCAGTCTAAAAGGAAGGTATTTCTAATTTCCATGTCATGTGTACCATTTATCCACCGTCTTGACTCCACTTTTTCCCTGGTCACTGATTTATCCTTGAGCTTTACAGCACCCTGTCCAACTTGATATAACTTCTTTAACTATGCATGTCTTCACCCACTGAAGATGAAAATGTCTCAGTATTTCCCACCACAAGCTAGATTCCAATTGACAATGTAGAAGGAGATGATTCATGTTTTCTCGCGATTATTTGCTCATGAAGCACCAAGTGACACATGTAATTCTCCGCTTCCTCAAATTCTCTGCCATCAAAATCACCGCCTCATAGCTAGCCAAGTGAAAGAACAAAGCTTTCCCGCCACTTTAGGGATCCATACCTATAAATGTGGGGAAACTTACTCCAAATGCACAAAAGTTTCTCATAAAAAGACTTGACAGAAAAAATACGCCATTACTTTCCTCTTCCCCACTGCATGCATCATGAGTTGCTTGAGTAATTTCTTATTTATGAACCAACTCAATCAACCTTAACTGTGTGACCTCCTAAACCTCAAGTCCAAATGAACTTCTCTAAATTGTAGCCTTTGTACCCGTTGGAGTGACATCTTTTTTTTGACATGAGATACTGTACTTATTAGGAGAAGTGATTTATTTTTTTTAAAAAAAAGGAAAAGTGATGCTCAAAATGCTGTTTCCCTGCGTCACATATGTCCCAAAAACTTACCTTACTCCTATTACCTATCCTAAATGACACATTCCATTAAACTATTCCCATCCTTTCAAAATATTCCGCCAAAGCCCACATCCATAAGGAATAGTGATATTTTTAGTCCTCCATTCCCCTTCTAAGATACCATATTTCTAAGCAATCACCTCCCTCCAAAAAACATTCTACTCTGCCCGAAATTTCCACAACCACTTCCAAGTTGCACGTTGTTAAATTCCTTTAAATCTTTAATCCCAAGTCCACCCTAACACGTTGATGTCGTGTCAGTATCCCAATTTACTAAGTGAAACTTCCTCTCCACACTGAATCATCCCATATAAAATCCCTCTAAATTTTTGATCCTGTTTCCCTGCGCTTTCTCATTTAATCCAAGCTGGATAACAGTCTCGGATATGGAGCTGGAAAGCAGTCTGGAGAAAATACCCCATAAGGTAGTGTATTGTGGTTGGAAAGGCCTACCTTACACAAGACAACTTAAAGAGAAGAGGAATGCAACTCTGTTCCAGATGTTATCTATGTGGGAAGGAATTTGAGAGCAATAGCCATCTGTTCATACATTGTCAGGTCACTAGACTATTATGGCATTATTATTTCTAAGTAAGAAAGAGATGTAATGTATTATGCCCAACACTACAACCCAAGACTACATAGGAATTACTGGCCTGTTGTAACCTATCTGGTGAACTGGTCAGACACAAAAACAGTGGTGGAAGACCATATCGGGTTGCATATGGAAGGAAAAATAGCAGATAATTTGGAGGAATCAGCAATTCCACACAGAAAATTAAGATGAGATGTCTTTTTCCCCCCACTTCTTGTGGAAAGAAGATTTTGTACAGTATGTCGACTCAATGTTAAATACATTATAGAATTCCTATAGTAGGATCTGGGGGAGTATTTGACTCGTGGTTTTTTGGTAAGCTGAAAAGTTGACATAGCACAGTCTTTTGTTCTACATTTATAATATTGTTACCATTCTAAAGATACAATATTCAAGTAAAATAAATGTGGAAATGTATCAATCTAGATACATATTCACTTGATATTTTAACAAATAGCAAAAATCTATGCAAGATACTTACTCTTGTCTAGTACATACCCATACATCATTCATTTTTAGATAGTAGAAAAGTTCATGAAGGATGCTCTCTCCAATTGGACACCTTGGACACTTAGAAGAAGGAATAGAAGTTGAAAAGTGTGGGACGTCGTAATGTAAGCACTCATTTGGGTTGTGTGGATTTTATGGAATGAGAGAAATATGAGAGCTTTTGTAGGAATAGAGACCAACCTTATACATTTGGGGATTAGTCTCTCAATTCTAGTTTCTTTTTGGTGCATCCATGAGATTCCTATTTGTATAAAAAAATATGTGTCGCTCATAGAGAATCATGTTTTTTTTATTAAGTAAAAATTAAATAAAATAATTGATTCTCTACGAGAATCATATTATGTTGTAGGTTCTCTACTTTTTGATATACTTCTTGTAAAAGGGGAATTTACCCATTTATTATTACTTTTTTAATCAGGCAAATATTTCATTAAGCACAAGATCAAAATCGTCCGTATACAAGAAGTATACCAAAAAGTAAAAGAACATACTTAACCATATGGTTCTCTACAAAAGACACTCAATCCTCTATACAACTCGGAACTACATGGATGCACAATAAAAAAGGGATCAGAGACTACTCCTCAACCGCCCCCAACTCTATTCTATCCCTTAAAAGCCCTCCTGTTAAACTCTCTCTAGATGATCCACATCAATGCCATAGGAACATCATTCCACATCCTACACTTTCTCCTGCTTTTCTTCCAACTTTCCAGCAAAACAACAGGTCTTTTACGGATCTCGCCATTGCCAAGACATAGCAAACCAGCTAAATATGGATGGCAATAGGGCCCATGCGGGGGGGGGCGGGTTGCGGGTCTATGTGGTTTTATGTGGGTTCAAACTTAATTTTAACTTTTTATATGTTATAAGAGTGATAGAACATTATTTATTCAAGATAGTAAATGAAAATGGTTCAATAAAAACTAATACGGTTTTTTACATGCTTCCCAATTGACCTTTAAAAAATAAAATTTTAAAGTTATTATCTATTAAATTAATACAACTTAATGAGAAAAATGAATTTATTTTTATGAATTTTATTTTTAGTATCAAACTTAATTAAAAAAGGCAAATATTCAAAAAATTATGCGGGGCAGGCTTATGCGGGGCTGGTTTAAAGTAAAAAAAGTTGTTATGTGGGGAGGGTTAAGCTCAACTCGCCCCACCCCGTCCCATTGCCATCTCTACAGCTAAACATATCCCACTACAGTCTTGTTGCCAAGCTGCAACATAGAAGAAAATGATCTACATATTCGCCGCCTCCTTGCATAAGTAACACCAGCTGATGCAAACAAGTTCTTTTCCTAGGGTTCTCTGCCGTCAAAATCGCCCCTCTAACAACCAACCATGTGAAAAATGCACACCTTCCTAGGCACTTTAGGAAGCTAAATCAACTTTACCAGAAAAGCCTCCTCTGCCCTCACCAAAAGCTTCTCATAAAAGGACTTGACAGAAAAAGCACACTGGTTCCCCAACTTCCATCTCATTGAATGAAGGTCTATCAATCGGCTCACAATGCTGATGGAGTAAAGCTAGCCTTCTGCTTAACGCATTCACCTCCCAATCCTGGAAGTCCCTTCTAAACCTCAAATCCCAAAATGTGTCTTCCCTAAGTATCCCCATTATATGTTGGACTATCGCCTCCTTTTGAAAAGAAACCTATGAATGCTTGGAATTCCTCTTTTAGCTGCATGTTTCCACATCATTTATCTCCCAGAAGCTAACTCTTCTCCCATCCCCTACCCCGAAAGAAATATTATCATAAAAGCGACCCATCCCTTCATCATATTCCTCCACACTCCACACTAAAAAGCCAACTTGATATCATTAGTTCTCCTTCCCTTTCCATCACCCCATATTTATCTACTATCACCCCTTTTCATAAGGATTAGACCTTCACCCCTATCTCTACAACCATTTTCCCTACAAAACTTTGTTAAAGCCCTCAAATATTTCACTTCCAGCCCTCCCCAACTCTTAGGAGTTGTTATGGTCTCCCATCAGACCAAGTGATACTTCCCTGCCCCATTTGCCGAATCCCAAAGAAAGTTTCTTTGAAGCCTTCTCAGTTTTCCTCTCACACTGGTAGGAGCATGGAACAGAGACATAAAATAAGTGGGGATGCTCGATAAAGTGCTCCGAATAAGCAATCCAGTTCCCAAGCAGATGCTATATGTGCAAAAAAGAGGCTGTGCCACCGGACACCTTCTTCTTCATTGTAAGGTGGCCTCAGAATTTATGGAGCATGTTTTTTTGTCTTTCTGGTCTCAATTGGACCACACCCCTCTCAGTTAAGGATGCATATGAGAGTTGACAAAGCCATCAAGAAGATCTGGATCATGATACCTGGTTGTATTTCATGGTGTATTTGGCTAGAGAGGAATAGGAGATATGTTTTGATGGGGAGTCAACTACTTTAGGCATTTTGAATGCTAGGCAGGTGTATTGCCAATTTGTTTAGTTGGTCCAGCTTGTATCCTGCTGTTACTGCAGAACAACTTCAGGACTTTTTTGTAAGCTCAAATGCCATATCTTGTAATTCTTGCATCTCCTTGATGCTGTTATAATACCACTTACTTTATCAAAAAAAGTACATTCTTCTCGCCTATACACAAATACTTCTTATGCCAACCTGCAAGCCTTTTCTTAACCCTCTGAAGTACTGGATTCCTTACCTTATTTGATGCCCCCAAGGGTAAACTCAGATAAATAGTAGGGAGAGCTGTACCACTCAATGTAAAACCTGAGCGAGCTAAACAATGTTGTCTACCTGACCAATGGGAATATCTCACATTTCCTTAGAAAAACTTTAAGGCCCGACACCATCTGAAACCAAACAAAACTTGGCCTAGAAAATCCAGCTGACCTCCATCTGCATCACAAAAAATTAAATCAGGGTGTCATCTGCAAGCAAAAGATGAGAAACGATTAAGGAACTACCACCTCCAACCGCCTTTATATGTCCAATCATCCTATTCAAAGCCACTGAAGAGCATAGGTGATAAAGGATACCTTGCCTCAACCTCCGAGATTTTTTTTTGAAAATCACACGGCTTACCATTCACCAACACTGAGTAACACACTGAGATACTCATAAACTGCGCCACTTTCTCCATTTCTCCGCAAAACCCATCTTTAGCATAATGAAATCAAGAAACTTCCAGCTTACATGGTGATAAGCGTTCCCAAGTGCTCGCTTTCACAACACTCATGACATACCCTGCTTCCTTTTCTAATCTACCACTTCGTTTTCCATCAAAGCAGCATTCAAAATCTGTCGACCTTCCACAAAAACATTTTGTGAAGATGAAATCGTTTCATTCAGGACCTTCTTTATTAAATTATTAATTCTTTATCTATGTGAAACTAAATGGGCGAGTCTTATTTATTGATTTTGGCCTTGAGCTCAATGAGAGCGGGGATTCGCTCCTCTTCGGGAAGCTCATTGACGCCCCCAAGATACCTGATGGCCTCTACTAATTTTTAAAGCGTGAGCTCGTCCCACGTTCCTGTCTGATGGACAACAAGTTCTTTTTGCCTGCCCACAATTTTTGTTTTTGATGACCGTGGTGTTCGGGCCAGCTTTCACGCACGTCGACTAAAAACTGGTCACTCTTAGTAGGTAATTCGTCACTATGTAAGATTATGTAATTTATATATACATTTCATCTCATCGATAAAATATTAACAGATTATTAACTTCATCCAGAAAAAAAGTTTTTTTAAAGAATACCGTTTATGGGATAGAGTGAGATTCTGTCCTCTTTGCTATGATGTTTATAGGCTCTCTGAGAATATCCGTTTGACTGATCTTTAGTGTTTATTGTTGTATTTTGTCTACTTTAAGGGTATCTAGTCTTTTCCCTGTTCCCTTCTTCTTGATGCACATTTCCTTTTTGCAACTGAAAAAAAAACTGCAGTGGAGATGGCAAGTTCTGAAACACTTCTTGAGCCTTCCATGAAATGTATATTTTATATTATGTAATTTTAGGATCCTTAATGTGCTTTTCCAAAATTCGTGGTTCCGGCTAAGTGATTAATAAATTCACCTTCAGCTGTCAAAACAAAAGGGGGTTCGCTTCCTAAATTTATTCTGGTATCCCCTGTTACAATCTTTCATTCTTTTATAGGCGATGTGGTTCTCAAGGACTTGAAACTGAAGGCGGAGGCATTGAATTCGCTGAAACTGCCAGTTACTGTCAAAGCTGGTTTTGTTGGAACCATAACTCTTAAGGTATTTTTTTTTTTTTTTTGAAATAGGTTACTTTGTATTATATCACAAAACAGTACATGGGTTGTACTAAAACCATTATATACAGATGTCTCCTTTTCCACTTGTTTCAGTCTATATTGAGTGTAAAACATCAATTACTGATACAATGTCATTGGAGTATACTTGATAACACCAAAAACATAACAATAAAATGCAGTTTAACTTGACTTTCTGGACATCATTCTCTATGCTCTCAAAACACCTAGAATTTCTTTCTTTTCCAAATAGTCCGACATATACTAGCAGGGATAATTCTCCATCTGTTTCTGTCCTTTGCATTCACCCCTGCTGCCTCCCAACTCTTCAAAGCCTCAGAGACCTTCCTGGGCATGGTCCAGGAGATACCTTTGAGGTTCAAAAATATCCTCCATAGTTGTTGGGTATACTTACAGTGTAGGAACAGATAGTTCACTGACTCTAATACCTCCCCACAAAGAAAACAACTATAGCATAAAGTTATCCCTCTTTTCTTCAAGTTATCTTGAGTCAGAGCAGCTTCTTTGGCCAATAACCATATGAATCATGAAATTTTATGAGGTATTCTGCTTCTCCATATTTGTTTACATGGCCAACTGTATGTTTGTTGGTTTATCTGATCCATCAACTAGTAGGCCGAATTAACTTTGAATTCCCCTTTGCTATTTCCCTTCCAGCACATAACATCTTCCCCTGTTTGTAACTCATTAAAAGCTTCTACAGTGTTGAGAAATTCCGCCACTCTTGCTATAACTTTTAAGGTATTTTGATAATTGATTTCTTTTCAGATACTTTTTGTCACTTTCAATCATCCTTGTTTAAAATTATTTACTTGGTAAGTATGCCTTTATGATTTTCATGGGTTATAGTTCTGATGCATGCTTCTTATAGGTTTCTGTTTGTTTCTGCTTTACTTGTTATACCTGTTGTAGTTACTCAAGTATAAACTCGTCACAGTTTTACTTTAATTGTGGTTATATTTATTATTCATAATTAAATTACAATGATGCTGTGCTCACTGAGTTCTCCTTATTTTTTGCTTGCTTTGAGCACGTTGGGTCTAATTCAATATTCAACCATAAAAATTAGCTCATGTGGCGTTGAGAGTTTTTTTAATAATAATAATGTTACTGTGACCACTCCAAAAAAAAGTAGCTCATGGGTTGAGGATTAACCGAGTCCAAAGACCATATAAGGACATACCAAACTATTTCCTCAATCAGTGTGGACACTTAACACTCCTCCGGCATGCTCACGGTTGGACATTTGGAGCATGACCAACATAACATGGATGCCCAACATTGTTAAGTGTTAGCCAAAAATTTGAACGGTTTTGGCTCAGATATCATGTTAAGTAAATGAACCTTGGGCCTAACTCAAAGCCAAAGCTAGCTCATGGGTGAGGATTGCCCAAAACTATACAAGTTAGAGAGTAACAATCCACTCTCCCAACCAATGTGGGACCCTTAACATGATATATCAAAATTTGGTATAACTTTTTGCCTTATGTTGTTTTACCTTTTAGATAAGTTAATGGTATATCATTTACATACACCAAATTGGTACCAGAGCATTTAGAAATCAGGGATGCGGATCATTTTGCTTTTATAACTCTCACTTTTTCCCCGACAGTTGTATGTCATGTGTTTTTCTTTCTAATATCACTTCTGTCTGATTACAGGTTCCTTGGAAAGGTCTTGGCAAAGAGCCTGTCATTGTTCTTATTGATAGAGTCTTCATTTTAGCTCATCCTGTTGTTGATGGAAGGTCTCTTAAGGTAGGAACATACAACATTTGTTTGATTTGATTGCAATGATGTATTGCAGCCGTCAGTATTACAAATCTTTGATGTTCAGAAAGCATAAAATTTTAACTAGTCCAGAAAATTAACTTATGTTTACATTTTTGTTTTCATCAGGAAGAAGACCGGGAAAAACTTTTCGAGGCAAAACTTCAACAAATAGAGGTGAACACTCGTCTCATGCAATTTTTCTTTTGTCCAGAGAGAATGCAATAGGAGAGCTCTTGAAGGGGGTAGAGATGAGTTTTACTCGGTTGAGTAGTAGCCTCCTCTCCCTTATTTTCTTTTGGTGCACCCATGTAGTTCCTCGTTGTATAGAAGATTGGGTTGTAGAGAATCATATCTTTTTGCCGTATCTCTATTTTTGGCTATACCCATCGTATATGATTTTTGGTCTTGTTATTAATGGAAACACATTTACTTGATTAAAAAAAGGAGACTAGGACACATTCCTTTAACCAATATGCAACTTAACACTCCTGCACACATCCAGGATCGTTCAACTAGAACACAAGTGGCCAACAATGTGAAACACAATAAGGGACAAACACTCCTCCACACGCTCAAGATTGGAATATAGAGGCCCAACATTGAGAAACACAATAAATGGGACCAATGGGCCTGTCCTAGATACCATATAACTTTTAAGGGAAAGAGCAGGGTCAATGAGAGAATTGAGAAGCTTAATCATTCTCTCTAGCTTGATTGGGAATATATAGTATTTACAATGTACACATACATAGTGTGTGTATACTTACAAAATAAATCCCTAAATCAAATCCTAGAATCCCAGATCAAGTTATCATGATTTAATGTCAGTCATAAAATATCTTAACACTTAGGAAGGCACAACTGCGTTTGTGTGGGGAATAATCTCCGTCCCTAACTTCATCCCCATCCCTCTGAAGGAAATTTGTGATTCGCTATTTAGTCTCATTTTCTACGGTTAATAATTAGGAAATTGTTATACCTCTTATATACGACCAGGCAACCTCAATATAGAGCAGCCTATAGTTGGAAGTGAAAGAGGAGGTTATTCTCTCATTAACATAATGCTCACCAGGTCTCTTTAAGTATATCTGTGATCTATTTCTTCACTTAGATTCCACTAGCTTGGGTCATCACAGAAACATTGTGATTGATGGTCTTTGCATTCTTAGCTTCTTTAAAGACTACCAAGTTTTTAACGTGAAAGGTTTTTGACTCTTCAAGCACTCGTGCCTTGTGGATGCATACAAAAGCTTTCAGTTATCAAACATTGTTTTGTAATGTAGCTTGATTGTTTCTGTTGATTGGATGATATGAAAATGAGATGGAAGCACTAGAGGATTATAGTCAGAGAATTGTGATGTAACGGGAATCAAAGAACTATGTGGAATGATGAATCTGACATTGATTTGAATCAATGGTTGCTGTATTCATTTGGATGCTGGATCATACCACTTTCAGTTGTATATTCAAATCTTTAGAAAGCAAACTAGCATTATTTAGTCAGCCCAAAACTGTGTAAAAGTTCTGTGAATTTTAAGGGATATCATGAGAACGGAAGAAAACAGATGAGAAATTCATTGATGCAAGTTCACCGATTTATTGTGACAAGAGCATACAATAAGAGGTTACTGAGAAACAACAGTCAGAACTGAGTAGTGTGGGTGTGAGATTAACTATGTGACTAGGCATTCTTAAAATAAACACAAATGATTGAACAGAGAAAGTATGTTAAGTTCCATGTTTGACTGTTGTATGAGAAGACTCGGAATAATTCAGTGTAATTCCTTAGACATTCTTGTGTTCCGCAGAATTCTTAGCAATAAGGTTTTTTTTTGTTGATTAAGTAAGGTATTTCATTCACAAAAGGGCATCAAGAAGATGCATAGTTACATTAATATAAATACAAAATAAAAAGCTGTTAGTCCCTTTAACAGTGTCAATCTAAGACGAGGGAACTAACGAGAACCCAAAAATTGATCCATGCAAATTACAGAAGCTAACTTAGTCCAGCAAAAAAGATTGTGTAAACATTTAGCTTTGGAGAGTGATTTGGAGTTGAGGTTCCATCAAAGTATCTCGTATTCCTCTCATTCCATATGTTCCAAAAGATGACTGCGTGGATCATCAACCAGATATTTATGGTGGTTTTATCAACTCACCACAAGCTCCAACTCAACTGTGCATCTTTCATATTCTGTGGCATGATTCACTTATAACCAAAAATACAGTAGAACAAACTCCACAGATCAGTGGCAACTGGGCACTGCAGAAACAGCTGGTTGGCAGTTTCTCTATTGTTCGAACTAAGATAGCATCTGTTGGCCAGCTGGAATCCTCTCTTGTTAAGGTTATCCTTAGTTAAATATGCTTCATTAAGGACAATCCAATTGAAGAATATGACTTGGCAATATGGATACTTTTGATGGATAATACTTTTTAAGGTGTTTTCCCTTAGGTTAGCCTTTTCTACCTATATTTTTGTTACCTGCCCCCCCAAATAAAAAGAAAGGTTGTGTTGTAGTGTCTGCAGTGTTGTTAAGCTCTACTTGAACTTCTCTGAATGACACCTTTTTATAACTCTAATGCTTGAGTAGTCTCATTTTACATTGATGCTGAATGCACATCATGCAGGAAGCAGAATCAGCCACCCTTGAGGCATTATCAAGATCAAAGTTGGGAAGTGTATGTTCTTAAACTCTGCCTATTATTTACAAGTTGAGATGATTTTTTGATGGTTGGCACTCTTGTTTCACTGACTCCTCTAATTTCACTTTTTTTTTTTTTCATAATTTTTTCCCTCATCAAAGACATTGTAATATCATCTTTCTAGATAAAATCTGTTAAGACGTTAAATGTGTCTCAGCATATGCTTTTTGTTTCATAAATGGATGTCAAGTGACCATCATACACTTGTGCTCGTTCTGCGTCATCTGATGTTTCTTAATACTTTGTGTTTGTATTGTGGAATGTAATATTTGGCCTTTTCGGAGTTCGTTTTCTCCAATAGATCTGACACCCCCCCCCCAAATAAAAAATACAAAAAAGAAGAAAAGAAACAGAGAAAAAAGAAATAAGGTTCTAAGATATTCTTACAGCAGATAATCTGTGAAAAATAAGGGCATACCTCTAAGTTGCTACATGTTTCATAGTAAATATATGAGCGAGGATGCAAATCATTTTTGAGGAGGTAAATAATTTCTTGTCGAAATAAGAAGATGTTATGGAGTATGCAAGGGGGAGAAGTTAGGATTTGAGGTTTAGGAGAAATCTAAAAGACTAGGAGGTTGGAGAATTTCAAAATTTCACTGGATTTGCTTCACCAACAAAACGTTTTTATGGATATTGCTGATGTATGGAGATGGAAGATGGGAGGAAGTGGTGTTTTCTCAGTGAAATCTTTTTACGAGAAACTCCTATCTAGGTAGGATTCAACTTTTCCACACAGTTCGTTATGGATCCCCAGGATACCTTGAAAATTTGTTTCTTCACTTGGTTAGCTGTGAGAGGGGTAATCTTGACGGCGGAGAATTTGAGGAAAAGGAAGATCACTTGTGTCAGTTGGTGTTTCATGTGTAA